>CANUEY010105988.1:0-23789 GCA_948099555.1 Croton setiger
TTGAAATTGTGACTCAGTGTCTGTCCCCGCTGCGGAGTTTGGAAACGTCAATCAATGTCTGTCACCACAGAAGAACAATGATCAGTATCTTACATATGTTCTTGTGTCAAGTCAGGAGGATTGGATCCAGGACTGATAGTCAGACAATCCCCAGAAGTCGTAGCCCTTAAATGGGAGTCGTAGCCCTAGAACGGGAGTCGTAGCCCTAGAACGGGAGTCGTAGCCCTAGAACGGGAGTCGTAGCCCTAGAACGGGAGTCGTAGCCCTAGAACGGGAGTCTTAGCCCTTGAACGGGAGTCGTAGCCCTAGAATGGGAGTCGTAGCCCTAGAACGGGAGTCGTAGCCCTAGAACGGGAGTCGTAGCCCTAGAATGGGAGTCGTAGCCCTAGAACGGGAGTCGTAGCCCTTGAACTTGAGATTTCGACTAACGTACCCTACCCACTTACCCAAAATCTCGGTTCGGATTTTGTGCCTTATCCAAATTGTTTTAAAAACGGAGTCAAATGAATTTTTGTGGTTTTTGTAAAAACCGGGTCCCGATATGGGTGGCGACTCAAAATGATTTTTAAGACCGACTAGTTTCGGCAACAATCAAAAACGGCTTTTATCGCCTAAAGCCCATTTTTCGGTTTCCGAAAAACCGAACCTTTTAAAAAAGAATCAAACCTTTTTGAAACCCGTTTGAAAGAATTCTTTTGTAAAAAGAAAATCTGAAAAATCGAACCCGACAAAAACCCTCCCGATCAAGGGAGGTGACATTCCGATTACTGTTGTCAACAAAGATGTTTAACATTTATTAACTTGAGTCATAATTCAAATGAAAACAAAAAGTGCCTTTATATAGGTATTATACAAACATAAAGAGATAAAAATTAATTAAAGATATGTAAGCTATATGCCTTTCATTTACAACAAAAAACTCTTAACCATTTATTTTCTTATTAATTTCTAAATTTAAAACTCACTAAATAAGGCATTAATGTTTATTTAACAATTTGAGTGTCGCTACTCTCATTCTTTAACCTTGTTGGATATGGAATTTGCGCCTTATACTCTAGTACCCATTATACTCGTTTGAGAACCCATCATACTAACAATTCTGTTGCACCATCTGAGTTACACTCATCTTGATCTCAAAGTTATTTGCAAAAATTGTAAGTCTACATATGCTAGAGTCAACCCCATCAAGAGTGGTTCGAGCATACTTTTACATTGTCATCTTATGATTAACAGTTACGTCTCTCTCTCTCTCTATCGTCAGCCATCTCTTTAGATTTATTTTTGGATACTTCTGCTTTACTTTCTCTTCTCCTTCTCCAAAGTATACGCTCCATTTTCGAGTCTAGCTCGAATATATTGAAAGAATCATTTTCAGGTCATACACATGTATAAGTACTTGAAAATACAAATACAAACAATAAACTTTAAACAAGATAAAATAAAGTTAAATCAACAATCTTGATTATATTGCTAATATTAAAAACAACCCCGGCAATGGCGTCAAAAACTTGATCACTGTCGAGCGTAACGATTACCTGAAACCGCAAGTGTACGGGTCACTCAAGTAATAGAGTGGTGAATAGAGTATCATTCCGCACGAAAAATTTAGTCAAGTACTAGCTCAAATTTTAATTGTTGTGCAGCGAATAAAATAGGATAAAGGTTTCTAATTGCAAAGAGTTAAATAAAACAAATGTAAGGTAAATAGCTGTAAAATAAACTGGTGTTCGAATTCAAAGATAAAAGCGTCTACTAGGATATTGACTTCCCCTTAGTGATAATTGTAACTCCTAAAAATAACTAGGTTAAACTAGTTAATTGAGTTGAGTTGGCATTCCACTAGATTAGATTAATATCTCTTTTGAGTGATTTAACTCAAATGACTTAATTGTTAAGTGAGCATCTCTGCGCGTCACCTACTCAAATTGAGTTATGCATTAATGTTTAAGGAACTATCGCACTAAAGATACCTGCAAGTCTATCTCTAGCACTCATAGTCAATTTCAATCCTAATGAGTATCCTATTCATGCTAAGCTCTCTCGAGACAATTAACATGAACATAAAATTCTAAACAATAAACATGTTCATATTATTTAGAAACAATCAACAAGCATCACTTGGATAAAATAACTCAAACAACTTTATTTAACTCAATATTAAATCAAATCAATCCATACTCCAACTAGGGTATATCAACATCCAGATAGAGCAAAAACACTTAGTTCACAATTGCAAAGAAGAAACAAGAAGAAAATATAAAGATGAGAGAAATCAAACAATCCATCTCAATCTTCAATTGGGGCTTCAAATCTCGATTTTTTCAATTTTCCTCTCCAAATCTCCCTTGATCTTGGGTGGAAGAAGGGCTTAAAAATGCTAAAAAAATAAGTCTTGGAATCAAACTTTACAATTGTCCTCCGTTTTGAATCATAAAACAGTAGCTTAAATAGATTTCTATCAAAGATGCCCATAGAATTACACGGCCGTGTTATGGGCATGTGGGCTTTTCTGGGCACAACACGGTCAGGTGAATAATGTCGCAAGCATTGTTGGTGGCGTGTTTAGGTTGGCAGCGGTTAGGATACGACCATGAACACGAGTGTGCTACTTGAACGTGCTGAACGAAAACTTGGGTAGAAATGAACACGGTCATGGACACAGGCATGTCCATGGGTGTGCATGGAATTGATGCATCCAGAAGCGACCATGGCTTAGGGACATGGCCATGTCCTGACTGTGGTCATTCTTACATCCTTAAAATTTGTCTTTCTTTAGCTCTTTTGTTAGGTGTTTTGGTTCCTTTTTACTTGAAGTTCAAAATTATTAAGTATCCTATAATTTCACCTAAAATCACATAAACTCAATTTGATACAAAATCTTCCCAAAATAAATGCATAGAATACTATATAAAATGCATGTATCATACAACTAAGTAGAGAATATGATAAACTATAGTACACCTAATTACTTAAAATAAAATATCCTAACTATGAGTCTAATAGAGAATTCCACATAACAGATGAGATTTCATTAATTCCACCATTTTTATTAACAATATAATTAAAAATATTAATTATATTTTACTTATATCTTTAAATCCATATATTTTATTAAATAAAATGGATCTTACGTTCCATGCATTTTATATTCCATGCATTTAATAAAATCATGTCTGATTTTATCAATCCAAATGGCCAAAAAATATTTAGTTTATTCACTATATTGTTTTAAAACTGACAACATAATTTAAAATTATAATATAAATTGTTTAAGTTATAATATTCAACATTTTTTTATGTTATTTTGGTTTTCTACTCTTCCATATCCAGTATTCTGTTCCAATAATTGCTTTAAAAAAATGGATTCTATTCCAATAATCCTTCTCAAAAATTGAAAATCACTTAATATTTTTTAAATTATATTATCTTCATGTCACATCATGCAGCTCATGGACTGCTTTCACTCTTTGTTTTTTTTCTTGAAATGAAAACCGACACTGGAGTGTAAAAATATTTTGAAAATACTTTTTTTATTTTTATTTTTACACTACTTTATTTTCGGTAGTCAATTTTCTAATTCAAGATTATGGTTTTACTCTCGAAAATATCATTCCATTGGTACTAATATTTTGCACAATTAATGATTGAAGAGTTGAGTTTGAATTGACTCGAATTAATCAATTAAAAACACCTGAAATTTCATATCCATTTTACAATACTTTATGATGGTGAGAGAACGAATTTAAAAGCATATTTAAATTTAAAAGCATATTTAAAATTCTTATTGTAAGAATTTTCATTTGTTATACTTACTTAAATGTTTAATTACGGAAGTTTATTTTTTAGTTGGATAATACTCAATTGATCTATCTGTTATTCTTGAAACTTGAAAAAAAAAGATGAGAGACCATTTTAATAATTTTATAAGAATCATTTCAATAATTTTACAGTAACAATATTGTAAAAATATTTAAGGGTGATATGACAAGGAACATTAAAATCACTTTTAAATAGTTGAAGGTAACCATGAGTTAAACGCAAACAATATAATGCCACCAAAGAATTCTTACAAACATTAAAACATATTTATGTATTAGACTATTCTTTATTGTGTTTGAATTTTTACATAAGAACCTTTAAAAATAAAGATATTATAATATTGGACATTTCCTTCCTACACCTACACTTAATGTACGGGTCCACCAGTACACCAAGCCAATAATTGAATTACACATCATGTATTATATATATTATTTTTAATTATTAATTATATTGTTCTAATCCTAAGAAAATGGGGAAGTCTTAACCCTAGTTAAATAGAATTTTTTTTTCATTTACACCCAATGTCCTGAGTAAACCGAATATTTACATTTCAAACTAATCTAAATTTATTGAATTATTATACTTCGAAGGGTTGAATAGCTGATCAAAATTTTTAATTTTTTTTATACGCAATCAAATCCTATTTAATTCAAGCCAATAGTAGTTTAAATCAAACCAGAATTTATCTAATATAACGATTCATTTTGTGTTTGAATATAGAGAAGTCCAATAATGATATGATAATTTGTGTTTGCTCTGATTAATTTTCCATTTGTGATTTTTTTTTTTTTTTTTACCATAGATAGAAACTCAGGGCCTCCTCACCTCAATGACCTCATGGTCTCACAAGTGAGTGTGCCTATCCTCAGGCTAGGCCTCAACTCGCCCTCCCATATGTAATTATCAACCTACTCTTTTTCCCTTTTATATTAACCGGTTCAGGTAGAAGTGAATAAAATTGTGATATCAAAAGTTGAAAGATTCCGGTTCTGCTCGGTAAAGCTCACTACAATAATGAGATTTGAAATTTGTCTGTTCGCACAGTGTAAACTGCAACAATAAATGTATTTGTTTTGTTTGCATGCAATTATTTGGAAATCAAAAAATTGATGAATAATAAACGACACGGAAAAACAGGATACCTGTCAACGACATGCAAGTCCCACGCACCAAATCTCAACTTGAGGTGTCATTCCTCTGATTGCTTATAAGTCATGTCACTTCATAATATATCAATGGCTGATAGATTTTTACTACGTTAAACTGTAAGGATTTTCTTTTATCATACACGTGTGACAAACAACCAAAAGTTATTGCAAGTACACTAACGCATAGCGGTAGCCATGCTCGGTTCGGTTTGAAAAAATTTACGGTTTTGACATTTCGGTTAATCGAAATCAGTTCGGTTTTGAATTAGAACCGTAAGGTTCAGACCGGAACTGTAAGAGGGTGGTATGCTTTCAATCCGGTTCGAGTTCAAATATTTTATGAATCGTGATCCACCTTGAATCGGAACCGTCTGCGAATCACCTAAAAAGCACTGGTTAATTACCCGAATTGCACAAAAAATCACCCGTGACAGTTCAAACCGCTCGAACCACCCACCATAAACCGCTGGTTAACCGGTCGGCGATGAACCGCCGATCACCGATCCGGTCCCGGTCCCCTCATCCGCTGAAATATTACCCGCCAGCCACAGCTCAAATCTGGCCCGTGGTCATGTCTACTTTCAATAAAATCCCTACAATTACTTACCATTGGCATTTTGAAATTTAGACACCGTCTCTTTATAAGTTGTTTTCCATAAGTTTTTTTTTTAAAACTAACTTCGATGATAATTTGAAATTTTAAAACTATCCCATAAACCGAGGTTCTTACATTAAAGTTTTCACTCTAAATAGTAAATGTAATAAATTTGATTAATTGAAAATTTTCTTGACAAAAAAATATCTCTAAACGATATTCAACTCCATCAAGGCTAAATTATAATTTTAGCTAAATTTCATCTGGAATATCTAAACTTTACACAAAAAATATATTTCTCATTTTAGCTCCTGATTTAATATTATTTTTCAAAATTGCACAAATAGAATTTTTTATAATAATAATAAGTTTAATTAAGTAAAATTATAAATGAATTTTTAATATTTTAATTCAAATCATACCATTATAAAATGAATATTGCACTTTTGTTCTAAAACTTTGTGTTGTAAATAGTACACTGGGCATATTTTTTTCTAGAAAATGATTTTTTTAATTATTTTTAATTTATTAACTTTATAAGTCATAAATATTACCCTTTTTTTTAATTTTAACTTTTTAGAGTGAACTTGTTTTTGAAGGAAAAGGTAGTATATTACTAGAGAGAAATATGACTACATAGCAACATTTCTAGGCCATGAAGCCCCACGAACATCTTGTAGTAAAATCAAATAAAGATTTGGAGGAGGGTTAGGCCCATATCCATGAAGTTATCCGAACTAGCTAACCAATTAGCAGCAGAATTGGACTCTCTGGAGGCATGCATAACTCGAATGGAGGAAGACAAAAATGGTTTTTTTTTTTTTTGTAGTAATTTCTTTTTATAAAGGTCCCTTCATATTTTAAAGGATCAAAAGGATTCTTGGGACTAAAAAAAATGGTTTTTTTTTTTATAAGAAAAATATCTGAAAAGAAGCACATAATAGAAATAATTATCAAAAACTAATCCACTCTCACTTCTTTTAAAAGTGAGGATAATACACTCTCCGTATTAAAAAGATAATAAATTAATCAAAAATCAAAAATTACTTTTCAAACACATTCTAAATAAAAAATAAATTACCACTTTTATTTATATAATTTTTTCAAATTTATTTTTTTCGAATATTTATTATAATATAATATTTATAAAATTTACAATTTTTCATTATAAAAAATTAAAATATTAAATATCAAAAAAATTATAATTTATATTAAAAATATATAAAATTATATTAATTCAATAATAAATTTAAAAAAAATGGAAAATCAATATAAAATAGTTATTATATTGATTGAATATACACCATTCATTTTCAATTTACCATTATCAAAAATATGTAAGCTCTCTCTTTGTGGAGGATATAAATCTACACGAACTGCAAAAAACCGTTTATAACATGTTAAAAAACTGTTCGAAAATAGTTCATAAAATTTTCACAAACAGTTCATAATATGTTCAAAAACTGTTCGGAAACAATTCATAAAATTTTTACAATCCGTTCATAACATGTTTAAAAACTATTCGGAAGCAATTCAAAACTTTACAATTCCATTTAAATTTTAAGTGAATCTCAAGTCTAGTACTGAGTCATGAAAGAGAATTTGTTCATAATATATGTTTAAAAACTATTGATAACCTATTCAGAAACTGTTCATAACATGTTCATAAACGGTTCATAACTTTTGAGAATAAATATTAAAGAATATGGTGAGAAAGTTCATAAATTGTACAGATCATGTTCACAAACTATTTGGAAACTATTCAAAACATATTTAACTCATGTTTGAACATAACATGTTTACAACTTGTTCACAAACTATTCATAACATGTTCAAATATCAACTAGGATATGTTCATAAGCTATTCATAGCATGTTTATAATCTGTTTAACTTATGACTTCTCTTGGCTACATATATAAAACTTGTTCACAAATTATTCACAAACTGTTCCATATCATCTTCATATAACTTTAGTGCATATTCTGAATATCATACAATAGCATATAGATCAGACCAAGCAACAAAGGCAAAAGCAAATGGATGAAAACCTAACATTTCAAACTACATCAAATAACATCTCCCAAAACCTAGTCCAGAATCTATAAATTATGCTTCCTAGAAATAATGGAGATACAATTAATTTCAGCTGCCTATGAATTGAGCTTAATTCCAACTAATCCTCTTTTCTATTGACGTTCTACAACTTTTCTTTAATTGTTCTTTAACAAGCCAAACAGACACCAGATCAATAATCAAAATAAAACTAAACTGAAATGTGTTCAGTAAAATTATATGTTTGAGTAATGTTTAATTGTTTATAATTGGAGCAATTATAAATTAAAGAAATTAGTTTTTCATAGAGTAATGTTTAGCTATGACTAGTTAAAAATTAAATGAGTTAGTTTTTAATTAAATTATACTTAAACGGCTAAAAAATATATTAAAATCTACTATACTAAACACTAAACACTGAAAAAAATAGCTTTAATCATTTTAACTACCTTAAATAGGGTTAGCAAAAAAATTGTTGAAATCATATGCGATGTTATTTACAATTACACATAAAATAGGTATCAATTTCTTTCTGTTACATGTAATTTACAAAATTTCTTAAATTGTGTATTACAGTGTAAACACAAAAGCTATAGCCTTCATGTTAACCTATGGTCTCAGTGCTGCTGCAAGTTTAGTCCATTTTATATATTTATTTCCTAGTGAGTTTCGAATGAATTGGGAGCAGGCAATCCAAACAGAGCTAAGGGAGCCATGGCTGTGACTCTGAAGCTCTCTGTATTTGCAGCCATCATATTAGTTTCAGCTCTGGCATATGGTCACAGATTTTGGGCTGATTTGTTTACAAATAGCCATTTAATAGTAAGAGAATTTGGTTCCATGACACCATTTCTTGCAGCTTCTATTGCTCTTGATGCCTCTCAAGGTGTCTTATCAGGTTTCCTTCTATCTTTTACTTTCACTTCATGGATTTCAATTTTGAAATTTTTAATTCTTTTATTTTATTAGTCAATTTTATTTTAGAAATTAAAAATTTTGAATGAATATGAATTTGTCTGTGTAAATAGATTTGAAGTAGTTATAATTGAGTATTTGAGGGAATGACAGGTGCTGCAAGAGGATGTGGTTTGCAGCAATATGCTGTGTATTGGCTACATTTTATTTCATTGGGATGCAATTGCTTGTCTTCTTGGCTTCAAGTTATAGCTTTATGCAAGGTAAAGCTTCTAATTTTTTTTTTGACGAGTTATCGTGTATCGGTGCACTCCTTCTATTTACATCACATTTTACCAAGTTATAATATTTTTAGAAGATGTACATTCGTAACAGTGTACTTTCTATAATTACCCCTTTTTTTTATTTTGAAAATTATTACTTTTGGAAACTCTCTCATTTTTTTTTTCAATAGAAAAAATTAGGAAGGGACTGAACACTACAAATTTAAAAAACATTGGGATGAAATTCATATAATTTTGAACACAAAAGCAAATTGCTAAAGGGACTAAATAAATAATAACAATTACATCTCCTATTATTAATTAATTCATATGGTTTATTTGTTTCATGTGGTGTAGGGTTTATGGATTGGCCTATTGTGTGGTCTGTGTCGCCAAGCTGCTTCTCTATTGTTGATTACTGTAAGAACTAAATGGACTCCAACAAAGCTCTCTATAAGAGATGAAGAAAATCCCACTTTGTAGTTTCATAAACATTGCCTTTTGGTATTTTTCATTATAAACTCAGGATTTGTACACTTATATTATCACATCAACCCAAACTTGAATTGACTTTGACATTTCACAGTAAGTTCAATATTACCATAACCTTTGCACATCTAAATTAAACAGAGTAAGATTATATCATAATATTACCATAACCTTTCCGACTGTGGCTGACGAAAAGACAGAGAAATGACATTTCATACATTTTATCAGATTTTGTGATCTTAAAATAACAGTGAGACGCTTTATTATGAACAGAGAGCAATTAAAGATGGAAGCATTTTGCAGAAATTAGCTAGAAAAGAAAAATTGTAGATACAAAGAATTACTTGCATAAATTAATAATACCCATTTAGAGTAGTAATCTTGGGGGCATGCATTTGCAATAATAAATCACTCTTTCTTCTCTTCCTTATTAGAGTCCACAACTTTAGCTTCTTCTTTTGGCTTTGGTTTTCCTTGCTTTGGCTTCATGAAGCAAAAACATGAGCAACAAGGACACTGAAACAAAAACTTCATTGCTCAACTCTTCTCCCTCTCTCTCTCTCTCTCTCTTTTTCTTGCCTCTCAAATTTAGGTAAATGTTTTAGCTTTCCTATGCCTTTTATCTTCCTTTTGGTTTGTCTTTTTGGTATTTTACCCATTTGCTTATATCTAATAATTTTGATTTTTAATAGTATTTTAGCTAGCCATTGGATTCCAAATCAATCATTTTCATTAGAGAAAATGGCTTGCCTAATAATGCCAGCTTTTTGAGGAGTGGTAGTGGGCTGGCTATAACAAACAATGAACTTAATCCTCCTAATGAGCTCTTGTTAATGTTGTGGGTCATGGTTTGGTCACTTTTTTAGAAATTTGGAGGCTCCTTTTGATTTCTTTGTCTCACATTAAAGATTCCCAAGCTGGCAACCAATATTGCTTAACAGAAATTTTACCGTATCCTATAGTTGAACTGTTTCAAGTCTTTTTCACATTTTGTCAATATTGCAAAAACATGCAACACAAGGGAGAAGTGACTCATTCTACTAAATACACTCAAATATTGGGTGTTTGATGTTAATGTTTAACTTGCTTTTTGTTGAATTACCATGAAATTATTCAACATTTCAATTGGTGATAGTGTGGTGTAAGATTTTTACTTTTTTTTTTTCTCTCTTTACAAGCAAGGTGCTCATCATACACCAAGAATGATGGGTCTTCCACTTTGTATTGTTCTTTGCTTTAAATATTCACAATGAAAAATATAATGAAAGCATGTGCATATCAATCTAGTATGCAACTTTCCCAATTGCAAATTGCCTATAAGATATAGGACTAATTTTGATGATGATAGTTGTGTGGATATTCACTACCCTTTATGCAGTAGGTACTCTAATCATGTTACTATTGCATTATTTTGTCCCTTCTTTGGAATTCTAAAGGCATAATACCCTACTAATTTGACATCACTTTATTATCCATCAAATGCTTCAACTATTAACATTCATCCCATTACATTTAGAGCTTCACCTGTATACCTTAAGCATTACTACAATTTATATCAGGGAATATTACTGAAGCATCCAAAGAACTGAACAGATCATGAATTATTCCTTCAAGCACAATCTTCCATTCTAAGGTAACCTTACACACTCCGTATAGAATTTATTCTTACATCTACAACAGTAAAGCAGTATAGGATTTGGCGACCGATGCTTATTTTTCATACAATTAATAATTGCAATTCATACCCCAATAATTTTGAACAAGTTTTCTGATTGTCGGAGCCCAGAAGAAGGTTTTACTTTAATGATCGTCATAATACACCAATTCCAAATTCTGATTTCAAAGGCGAGCAGAAGTTTTTACTTCACGATAGTCATACACACCAATACCACATTTTCGCCCAATACGACCGGCATCAACATACTGAACAAGCAGAGGACAAGGAGTATATTTATTGTCACCCAAGCCAACATGAAGAACTTTCATTATCGAAAGGCAGACATCCAATCCGATGAAATCGGCAAGTTCCAACGGACCCATCGGATGGTTTGTGCCTAACTTCATTCCGGTATCGATGTCCTCCTTTGTTGCAACTCCCGTGTAAAGAGCATGAAATGCTTCATTTATCATTGGCATTAGGATTCGGTTTACAATGAAGCCAGAAAAATCTTTAGAGCATATAACTATCTTGCCAAGCCTGCAAAATTTAACGACCATAAATGTTACAACATGAGGATTTCACTCGATTAATGCAACCAAAAAAGCAGGATGTATCTATACAAAAAACGGTTTTCTTTTTTTAGCAAACCAAATTTTTTGTATTACAGGCACATAAATGGATTCTGAGTACTAACTATTGTTTGAACAAAATTTACATTTTAAAAAAGAGTGTATTTGCTGGCACCTTTCAGCCAATGCCTTTGTTGCGTAAAATGTCGGGTCTGATGTCTCTGCACCACGTATAATTTCAACCAACTTCATTACAGGAGGAGGATTCATAAAATGCATGCCAATTACCTGCAGATGATAACTTACCTTTTCAGTATTAGGAAAAGTCAGGATAAATAAACACTATTAAATGAAAAAACAGAAATTCCTGAGTTTGCTCATATACTAAAATCAAATATTATTAGAAATATGTTATTTTATAACAGACGTTATAGATTCAGGCCAAAGGAGAAATGAAGGAATTACCTGGCCGGGCCTCCCCGTTGCAGATGCTAGACGAGTTAAAGAAATGGAACTTGTATTAGACGCCAAAATAGCAGAACTTTTAACAATCTTGTCTAAATCAAAAAATAACTTTTTCTTCACATCTTCAGATTCCACAATAGCTTCAATAACAATATCTGCCTCATGAAGCTCTTCCAAATTTGAGGTATAGCTTAGACGCTCTAAAGCATCATTGCCTCCTGCCTATCCATTGGCAAAGCCAGAATCTTTAAAGCTCATACAAAGAAAAACAAATTGACAAGAAAAGGGAACAAGGTTAGCATGGCACAACAACTTTAATGGATACTGGGTTTAATTTAATCCATCCACCCCTACAAACACCTCATTACTACAAACTTTTTGCTCGCTGAAGATTTGAAATCTTATAATGAAATACATTTTGCTCAAAAACTTGCATTTCCCTCATTGCATAAAGCCCTTAACTCAGAAGCAACTCCTCAGCCAACTAATAATGTCATTATTTTCCATCACAGCTAATTAAATGCACACTTAATTCCGCCGTGGATGCTACTAAAGACAATCGACATGTGTACACTATATTTTATGGCAAGTGTATTGAATCAGTTATGACTAATGAGTAAAAACCAAATACAAAAGTAAGAATTGTTGAAAATGTGGATATTTAAAACAAATAAACAACCTTTTTGATTGACCTCTCGCTAAAAATTACCAATAAACTATAATTGCACAAATTTTCCATGGGACAACATATTGGTACTGGAAGTCAATGGACAGGATGCAAAAACCAATTTCTACGCCTCGATACTGCAGAATTGCATTTATTAATTGTAAACCCCAACGGTTAAGCATCTAAATAGTGATTGTTTATCAAAATTACTCTAAATCCAAGAGCTAGCATATAATTCAATAAAAAAGGGAAATAATTCCACATGGAAAAAATGAGATTCTTGATTCATTCCACTATAAAAATGGGATTCGTTAATTACAATACTAAAAACTCTTTATCAATAATAAGCAAGGGTAATTGAACATATGCTATTCAAGCATAGTTGGTAATTGGGGATTCAGAAGCACTGTTCATATTGATATTTTGATTTGTTATAGAAAACAAAAGGATGATAATTTTTAATCTACCTGAGAAAGTTGTCCTTTGGAGATGAGTCGATGGATATTATTGGAAATAGCTTTTCTAGCTCTGGAGAGTGCATAAGGATCCATGTCAAGAACCCACACATCGAAACCATGCACCGCCCCGAGTTGCGCGATACCCGATCCCATTTGGCCGCTACCCACCACGCCAATCTTCTTTATCTCCGCCATCTTAATCCTATCAGAGATCTCAAACAACTTCTTGAGTCTCTAAATGGGCATATGAAGCTTCAGGGTGATAGCACGAGCTGATGTTTTGCAAGACACGTTGGAATAAAATTATTCGTTTGCCCCCTAAACTTTTCCATAATTAGCTTATTTTGCAGCTGAAGGATTTTGTTAAATGGGTTTGACGTGGATGTGGCCACGGCATGGATTTTGTCAAATGGATTTGACGTAGACGTGGCCGGGCCGTGGTTAGCGGAGTGCATGTGTGATTGGACAGCGGGCCAATGGGCCGTAGTTGACCGACGGACCACGGCGAGACGGTTAACCGGTAGGCCGCGGCCTCCAAACCGGCAAGTCATCTAGTTTTTTTTTTTATGTTTTTTTTTTTTTTAAATGTGGAATTTTTCAGTTTAACAAAAAATAAATAAGTAGGAATAAAATTAATTATAAACATAGAAAAAATTGATTTGTAAATTAATAATTAATAATTTGAGAATAAATTTCCTAGCATTGTGGATAAATTTTAATATTATAAATTTTTTTTTTTTAAATTATAAAAAGCACATAATGCATTTTTATATTCATATGATTGTACTAATAAAGTATATGTAATATTTCATCTATGCACAACAACAAAGCCGAAATTTAGTTGGTGTTAAATTATTAGTCCTACAAAATCTAAGCCAATTTTCATGAATTTACTATAACTATATAAAAGTTTAATTGCATTTTTTATAGTACAATATATACATCTAAAAATTTTAAATTATCTTAGACACATAAATTTAAAACATGACATACACATCTAACATAGAAAAATTTTCAGCCAACATTCGGTTGGTAAAGTATAACAACCTATTACCTATATACGTCATTAAAACATGCCATTTTTTTAATCATACACATGACATACTATATATGGTCGTGGATACAACCCTTATACAAGATATAACAAACCACAATTATAATTTTAAAAATTATACACTTATATGCAACTAATAATAATTACCATTGTATATGACATGCCATAATAACTTTTAAATCGACTATTACATGTTTTATTAATAATTTACATGCCATAAAACATAAATCTATATGACATAATTAAACGAATAATGCAATGCGAGGGAGAGAGATCCTAAACTTCAGCTGATCGACCTAAGCAAAAAGAAGGTGGAACTGACACTGTCAGTCACCAGACAAAACCTGAAATAATAAAATTACAATTTGGTAAGTTGCATACTCAGCAAGTATAAACTAAACAACATAAAACAAAGTAGTAAATTCGCAAATCAAATTCACACACCAAACCTGTCGAGAGCAAACTTATTTCATATTATTCCATTTACTTTGAGAGCTGTAACCAATTTAACCACTAATTTTATATAATTTTATAACAACAGAAACATATAACAATATACAGATATCTTTGACATAGTATTTCGTTTATTTTATAAGTCGTAGCTACTATAACCAAATATACTTTACAATTTCATATAGCAAATACAATTTGGCTGACCAGTAATAAATTCTGTATATAAGACCGAATTGGACTCAAATAAATCAATTTCATATAACAGTCAATACCTCATAATAACAGTCGAAACATAACCATATGCAATGCAAATGCCATATGATTTTATTTAATTTCGTTGTGATCTATCAAGCCAAGTACTACGCCCGGGAATTTCATAGAGCATGTGACAATAACTAGCCAATAACACTATACCTGAATTTTTCATAGGTCAATCAGAAACACTAAATCTGAATGATTCATAGGTCATCTCGTATTCATATATTGACTCGTAGGTCCATCTGTAACCATATATTGACCCAAAGGTCTATCCATAGCAATATGGTGACCTGAAGGTCCATCCGTCAATTCATATAGAGACCCGAATGTTTCTTTCGTGAAATTTGCAAATACTAGTCAAGATGATTACAATGGCCTTAATTAGTCATGTAAGAATGCACTTGCATGACATATAAACACTTATCATAATATTTCATATAATTCAATGACCGGGTTTCAATATTTGTCCAAACAGTATATACATCCAATAGCAAATCTCAATAAGTCAATTAATCGAACTCAGTATCGACTCAATGACCAAATCCCATTATTCAATATCCAATGAATCTGAATGATCGGGCTTCATTACCGGTCCAAACAGTTCAAATATTATATATTCAAAACAAATAAGTCAATTGATCAGGCTTCAATACTAATCCAAATAGTTTAATTATCATATATAATCAATATCACATAACTCAAGTGACCGGGCTTCAGTACAGGTCCAAACAGTTCAATTTCAATCAAAATCATTATTTCATAAATATCTCAATTCACAAACAAAACTAGTAAGTTTACACTTACATTAAAGCTGTGAGTTAGGTCGAGTCTCGGGTTGTTTACACCGTCCCCCTTTAACACTCGATGCTCATATATTACATAATATAGCAAATATTAAAATTATCATATTAACAATTCACAAATGATGTGATGCATAATTAAATGTTTATTTCTTTTCAATTAACTTGGTTTCATAACAAATTAATCTTATTTTTTTTTTTAATTTTAACTTAAAACATATATTTTCCATATTAAAAACACTTAAAAATATCATATACATTATTTTCCAAACTTAATTTATCAAATATTTATCATATTTAATAATATCTATAATTATCAAACTCAGTTTATTAGCTAATTAGCCCAAACAATAAAAATAAATTTAATTTAAACTAAAAAGGACTCAATTGAACAGTTTTTCAAAGCTTTTTGGGCTTAATTGAAGTCTGGCAGCAAGTTTTGGGGTCAAAATATAGTTTTCAAAACTTAATTTGGGCGGAGTGACTAAATTGCAAAGGTTTTAAACTTTTCAGGAACATAATTGAAATGCGGCAGTAAATTGAAGGGCCAAAATATAATTTTCTAAATTCAATTTTTAGGTGGAAGGACCTAATTGAAAACAATTAAGACCTATTTGAAAATGTGCCTAAATTTCAGGGGCTAAAATGTAATATGTCAAGAATTAAATCTGGCAGGACTAAATTAAAAACAATTAAAACTTTGCTGGAATAATTAAATTGCATTAAGTTATAAACTTTAGGGGTTAAAATGTAATTTTACTAAATTCAGGTACTTAGGAGGAAATTTTCATCAAAACGCATCCTCTAGCCAGCAACCATGCTCGTGATACCCTGTTTCTGGACCCAACTTTTAGGCCATTTTCTGGTCGTTTTTCAGTCATTTCTTGCCACCAATCTCTTCCTAGAAATATTTTTAAGCTATCCCAAAATCCCAAAGTAACCCATGCAAGCTAGATTTTCTTGTTTTTCTCTCTTTTCCTCCCTTCCTATACACTACTCTGTTTCTGGAACCCTAATGTTTTCTTTGTTTTTCTGGCTTTCTATTTCCTTTCTTTCCCTTCTACTTTATTCCTAATCACTCTGGACTGTAAGGAAGCCAATGATAGATTTGGTTTCCAAGCTCTTTCTCTTTTCTTTTTTTTTTCTCTCTTTTCTCTTTCTTTCTCTCTTGTCTATTTTTCCTTCGAAGCTACCGTGTTTCCTCACTTTTCCACCCCTTCACCATTTCATTCAGCCCTTTTGTCATGCTTCAAATCCCTAACAAGCTTCCTTTCCACCTCTTACTTCATTTTCACTTAAATAATCCAAAATATCTAAAAACCTACCTTTTTCTTTTTCCTTCCTTTTCCCCTCTTTATTTTTTGTCCAAATCCATTTCATTTAACTCATTTTATTTCATTTTTAAGCTTAAAATAATAAGTAACAACAATGTTTAAAGTTTCGGCAAAATCGAGTCCGAAAAAAATATTCGCGGCTCGGTCGGCGCACAAAACCGACTCTGAAACCTCGGCAGAGCCAAAATTTTACAACAGCATCATAGTTTTAGGATTTCAAAACAAATAACATTTATTTAATATCCAAAACATCAAATGCCAAAATAATTTCTTTTAAATTATTCGCGTTACTAACATTTTATCGGTCGTGATGAGAAAAACCTTAGATGTACCTTCGTTTACATTTACCGACTGTATACTAGCCTTAAAAACTTATTTTATTCAAATATTTTAACTTAATCTCTTATAATATTCTCATTTATTTAATTTCTTAGCATGTAAGAAATCTAATTAATATTATTTTTACGATAAAATCGTAAAATTGTGTTATGCTTAAAAATGACAACGTTTATGACATGAGATTTGAGTTAGGGATGTCACATAAAGATCTTTAATTGAGAAATGAATATAGTGTTAGATGTAGTATTATTAAAAGAAATAGGTCAATATTTTTTTTGACTAATTTATATTCATCTAAAATATTATGAATTATTTTATAAATATTTACAGCAATATGTCTTTCGTCATAAACACGAAAAGCAATTATTCTTTTTTTGCAGTTGCCAAGAACTATTAATATAATGCACAGTTAGACTCAAGTATGATGATTATGTCAGTTATCAGTTCAAATATCATAGCAAATTGAAACACGACCATCCATAGCAGCAAATTGAAAAATTAAAAATTTTTTTCATTTCTTTATACAAAGTTAAAATATTTTTTTTTTTGTTATACTCCTAGCGACAGTTTTAGCTAGTGAATTAACGTATGATTTTAAAATTTTAATAAATCCACATTTCACCAAAAGAAAAATTTAATTTTTCAACATAAATAAATTCAACTAAACTTCTTTTATAGTCTTTTTCATTAAAATAAAAAATTTGATTTTTAGAAGTTGCATACCCAGAAATTTGTGTTTGCGTTTTTTTTTTTGCAAGAATTCTGTGGGATGCTTTTGTTCCAAGTCCCTCTTCATTGTTCCAAGTCCCTCTCCATTGTTCCATATCTTCCGCCCATTTTCCATTTGTAACGAGTGTTACAATACTTGCAAATTTGGAAATATTTGTTATTTCCGACAGATTCCTTTCTAAACTGTTGTGCACGATCGCTTGTGTATTTCTGAAAAATATATTGGTGTTGTTGTGTTCCGACTTTTTCCTCTGATTGTAGTTCAAGACTTTAAAAAAAATTCAAGAATATAAATTAATTTAAAAAATAATGGAAGCTAAAAAAAATATTTACAACAAATTAAGTGAAAGAAAAAAATAACTTAAGTATACAATAACTGTAAAAAAAATTTAAACAATGAAATAAAAACATACCGTGTTTGCTGTTGCAACGGTGGTGGTAGTGGTGGCATCTCGGTATTTAGATTTTGATGGGACTCTTCAGTTGTGAAATTGTCTAAATGAGTTGGCAAATTTATCGAAATCCTACCAATATATATTTAGGCTCTTGTCGGGTCGGTAGCATAATCAAAGAACTCGTGAATTATCCAGTCTCCAATTTCTTAGATTTCTGATTCCTTACATTTTCCTTTGGCGGCGCTTGATCCGGGTTGAGACATTTTTTTAAATTGAAATGAGTAAAATTAATATAATTTGAGAAAAAAAAATTAAGTATAGTAGTAGCTTAAGTATAATTGTAATTACAAAGACAAAAAAAAAATAGCATTAAGAGATTTAATAAAATGTATGAAGAGAGTATTAGAGTGTAGAGAATGAATAGAGAATTTTTTGTGACCAAAATGAGCTAATCCAACTCCAATTTATAGACAATTCATATAATTCTTTCGGACATAAAATAACCTTGAAAACTGATCGTTAATTGTTGTTAGGAGGGGTAAAAATGTCCAAAATTAAAAAAAAACATCCAAACGTTATAGTAACAGACATAGCAGGCCCATCAGGCCTGGCGGTTATTCCCATCGGTCGGCAGCCAGGCGGTCAAGCCCGCCTGTTTTTCCGGTTCTAACCGGCGGTTAATCGGCGAGCCTCTGGTACGGTTCGAGCGGTTGCCGGCGATTCCAGTTTAATGTGGGTCATGGTTTATAAAAAGTTTGAACCTGAACCAGATTGTCACCCTCATGGTTCTGATTATGGTTTGGACGGTTCCGGTTTGACCACGGGCCGGGCTGGTTAACCATTGGGCCGAAATCCAGCTCCCAGCCCATGGACTTATCTAGTTTGATGCACCTATGAACAACTTTTGGCTAAATTTCACCTTTAGCACCTAAACTTATAAACTTTAAAGGGTCTTATTCAACGATATCTAAACTTCAAATTTTTTAAAAAAATAGCTGAACTTTTAAAGAATTTGCAAGGAGACTCGTTTTGCCGGTTTGTGGGTTTCCATTTGGTTGCATGCTTACCTAGCAGTTAACATGGCTAGGAAAAGACTTCAACTACCAGCTCTTTTATTGTTATCGTTGTGATTTTTCCATTGGGATAGTCTTTGTAATATGTAATTTTGTTGATCAGTTAAGATTTTGAAAGAAATATGTCTGCTTCATCAAATACTAGAGATGACAAATATATGATTGTGAGATGTGGTTGTGATGAAATTGCCGTTTGAAGGACATTGGATGGAATATAACCCAGGAAGAAGGTTTATTGGCTGCCCAAACTATGGTTTCAAAGTGGTTTATTGAATATAACCCCGTAATTCTCCCACATTCCTTTCCTCCTTGGTTTCAGAATTAATCCCACATAACCCCGTAAATTTTGTCTTTGAGTAACTACATTTAAAGTTTTAAGCTCCGGTAATAAACACATAATATACAAAATGTATAAATTATGTATACTGTCTAGCAATAATTTAAGACCATTTTTCACAACCAAACTTATTTTTAGTTTCCTCTCAAAGAAAAAAAAAAAAAAAAACTTACTTTTACTTATTATGGAATATTGTTTTTTATAAATTTCAGTAGCCCAAATCACTCATTTTTATATGTTTCTAATATTTTTAGGTCATTAATTCCTTAAAATCCCAATATTTTCAAGCCTACCCTAAGTAAAAAAATAATTCAAATTATATTTGGTACCCATTTAATTACCAACATTATTGCTTGCAGGAAATTTTTAACTTATCATAAGCAAAATACGCGGTCTTGCTCCTAAGAAAAATTCCAAACACACCCTAAGCACATGTTTTAGGTTTTTTTATTTTTTTAAAAAAAGTTAATTTAAAGAACTAAGCCACCTTTTTATTTTTCAATAACAAAAATAAGGTGCACAAGCCCAAAATGCATTATGATATATATAAGAAAATTGTGAAAGATGGGTACTTTTAAAAAAAATATTAAATTTTATTTCAGAAAAATAGCAAATGTTAGTGCTAAACAAATTTTTGGGTCGTAAATATCATTTTTGTGCCCTACAAAGTGAAGAAAGTAGCTTAAAATTGCTACAAAAATATAGAAAATAAACCTTACCTACTTTAGAATCGACTACCCACACCTTGAGCCCGTCGCATATCCCACCAAAACATAGCATGCTCATCTCAAAATGCTGGAGCGATTTGCCAAAAGGACAAAGCTCTCATCTGGCCTTAGAGAGCAAGTTCATTGGTGAGTCAATATCGTTTCAAGCCAAGACACGAGCTCACCAGGGTAATATGACCACGGGTCAAGTGGTTCAAATTTAGTTCTAGGTTTAGGTTACCGTGAACCGACCCATGCTTGCATGGTTCAATAGAGGTTCGATTAACCAATTCTTAATGGTTTGGTGAAAAGTAGGTTTTAGGTTTTTAATTATTGATGTTCAAATTGGTGATACACAAGGGTGGATCTTCCTTAGGGCAAGCATATGCCAAGGTCCCCCTAGCATAAAATACGTTTTAAACTCAATGTATTTAGAGCTCATTTGGATAAGATGTTGGAAAAAATTTCAAAAGGTCCCTGATTCAAAATCCAAGCTCCTTTGAATATTTTGGCCTCTTCAATTTTAGTCTTCAAGATCTGCCTCTGGTGATACACGAACAATTCAAACTAGTAGTTCATGACTGGGTATGTTCATCCCAATTCATTGTTAAAAATTTATTGAACCTAAACTGATTCCACAGTTGCACGGTTCCAATTACAGTTTTGGTGGATATGGTTTAGTTCTAGTTTGAGGTGGTTTGGACAGGCCGAACTGGTCAGTGGCCACCATTACGCCAAGGCACACGCGCACCGCACTGGATCACTCATCCTCAACGTCCTCTTCTTTTGTCGCCACCATATCTCCCCACTCTTTACCTTATTCACTACAAAATTGTAACACCCTTTTAATAAATTGCATTTTTTAGGGGCTGTTGGAAAATAATCAAATTTGTCCAAAAAGATTATACTTTCAACTATGGGCGAACATAATAAACTGCAAACCGCAACCAACCCAAAAATCAAACCAAAACCAAATTGAAATGCAGTTAATCGAATGGTTCGATCTACAGTGATAGAGACTTGGAAACCATATATATATATATATATATATATATATATATACACACACACACACACACACAGTCGCTTTCTGACTTTTTCCCCTCATCTCCCTTATATCACATTCTTCTCTCCTCTCTCCCACCTCATCTCTTCATCTTCTTCTTCAAGAATCAAAGCCTGAAGCCTTTCCTCTCCCTCATCTCGCTTCTGCCTTCAGTTTCAGTCTGTTTCTTTTCAAACCTAACCATCTTCTGCCGCTCGCCTAACGCCGCTGCACACATCTCCGCCTCTCGCCTAACCCATCTCTGCTGCTCACCTAATCTCACTATCTATGCTTGTAATCTCTGGATGAACTAAAGATGGAAGATGAAGATGTAATCACTGAAGATCTAGCGTCGGTCGTTGTCTCCTCTGCTGTTTTTATCTTTCGATTCTTTGTTCAACTTTGAAGTCTTAAAGATTCAAGAATTAGCTGGTTTACTTTCCTAATTTTCATTTGTTTCTGATAATTTTGTGATTGCTAAGAAACATTTGGTGTTTAAACCGAACCGATGGGTACCGAACGAAATTTTACGATTGGGTTATTGGTTTCCGCCCCTCTTGGTTCGGTTTTCGATTTTCGGTTAAGGAAAATGTGACCGGTTCTTTATTGGTTTGTCAAATTTGGTTCAATTCAGTTAGCCGAATTGAATTTGCTTATCTTTAACTAGGGTGTGGAAAGAAACATATAATTCGGTTTGGTTGGCATTTCCTATATGTCCAAACCGAATTTTTATTTGCGGTTTTTGGAACGATTTGGTTACGAAGGGATGTAATCCACTATGCTTTGAAGCTTTCTGTGCATTTGATGATTTGAAGAATTTTTATTTTGGGTGTATTATTTTATGATGCTATCCTTTGATAGTTGAGTTAATTGTTTTAGATTGGAAAATCCAAAATCGGTTGTTTTATATTTCATTTCTTGGATTTTTCAGTGATATGATATTGTTGCTTTAATTTCTGATTATGGGACAGTTTAATACTGCCACACCTTTTTTTAATCAATCGTGAAAGATGACAATATACAACACTCACGCATCTTTGAAGGATACCGGTTGTAGAATATTGCTGATTTTGTTTAGTGGTTTTGAACTTTTCAAGAAATTATCAACATTAGCTATTATTTACTTTTTTTCATAAGCAGCTACTAATTACTAGTCATACAAATCACAATCTTATGATAATTTTAGTATTAGATTATATATTCAATTTGGAATCTCTATGCATTTGCTTGTGTTTTCTTTTTAATAAATATAATTAGGATCTCAAAAATCAAATGTTGTTTCTTTCTTTTAATAAAGGAAGTAAAATGTTGCAAAGTTTTTTCCTTAATTAACCGATCCTAATTGAACCGTTGATCGGTTAACCTTATTTCAGATTCTGTTCTCCGATTTCTGTTCACCCCCTACTTCCAATATATGTTTTTTTTTTTTTCTTTTTCTAACATAACCATCCCTCATAAATTTTTACCTAGGCCCCAAGACTTATTTTTCTTCTCAATCATGCCCAAAACCTAATACATTATAATTACTTAATATTATACATATTTATTGAAAAGAAAGACTGACAACTAAATTTTGAGTGGGCAACGATTACTAATTTAATTTTTTCAAACTTGTCAGTCTTTCAAGAAAAAACTCTACTCATCTCTCTTTCTTTTTCTTAGTATTTTCTGCTATTTTTCTTATTTGAGAAATTATCAATTTTTTTATCATTAGTGATTTTTATTTTGCATTCTCTTTTACTTTTTTCTAGATTTTAACAAGTTTATCAATTTTTGGTTGGAACCTATGTTTGATATGTGCTTGTCATTCCTTTTTTTTTTTGTTGGAACCTATATTTGATATGTGCTTGTCATTCCCTTTGGTGATGTTTTCTCTCATTTGTGTAATTTTTTAATTTCTTTTATGTCATTTTATTTAATTTTTAGAAAATTTTTTTATTCTCTTTTATTTAGAAATTCTAAATTTTCAAGTATTAATATTGATTTTAAAATCTGATAGTGTATTTATTCTTTCATCAAAATATATATATATATATATATATATATATATATATATATATATATATATATATATATATATATATAAGAGAGTATATGTTTTTTTAGAATAATATAACAGAAATTTTATATTATAAAATCTAGAAAAGTATAAAAAATATTA
>CANUEY010106093.1:0-11992 GCA_948099555.1 Croton setiger
ATTCGGGTGGCGACTCTAAAAATTGGTTTTAAGACCGACTAGTTCGGCACTGCCTCAAAGCTAAAAATGTTTTGTCACCGCTTTTTGGTAAAAATCCAAAATTCACCGAAAACCAATCCGGATCAACAAAAACAGTCAACACCAGTCCAAATAGTTTAATATCATATATTATTAATATCACAAAAATCAAGTGACTAGACTTCAGTACCGGTCCAAACAATTCAATTTCAATAATATTCATCATTTCACAAATATTTCAATTCACAAACAAAAATAGTAAGTTTACACTTACCTCAAAGCTCTAAGCTAGGTCGGGTCTCAGGTTGTTTACCCCGTCCCCCTCTAACACTCGATGCTCCAAATTTAGGTACTCAAGAGGAAAATTTTAGCAAAACACAGCCCGTGCTGCTGTTTTGATCGTCTTTTTCCTCAGACCTAGAAATCTGCCCAATTTCCCTGTTTTTGGACCTAACTTCCAGACAATTTTCCAGCAGTTTTTCGGCCGTTTCTCGCCACCAATCTCTTCCCAGGAACACCCTTAAGCTATCCCAAACCCCCAAAGTAACCCATGCAAACTAGATTTTCTTCTCTTTCTCTCTTTTTCTCCCTTCCTACACACTGTCCTGTTTCTGCAAAACCCTACTGTTTTCTATGTTTTTCTTTGTTTCTAGCTTTTCTCTTCCTTCTCTGTCTCTTTTAATCTCTTATAACGCTTCCCGAGATTACATGGAAGCCATAGAACCAAGCTTTCTTTCCCCTTTTTTCTATTTTCTTTCTTTTCTCTCTCTTTCTTCTCTTTTCTGGTTTGGCTTCGAGCCTTCTGGTTTCCTACTCTTTTCGACCTCTTCACCTTTTCATTTAGGCCCTATTGACTCCTGGAACAAAACTCAAAACTTACCTTTACACCTCCTACTTCTTTTTCACTTAAATTATTCAAAATCTCCTAAAACCTACTTTTTCTTCTTTCCTTCCGTTTCTTTTTTTTCTGTCGAAATACAACTTGTTTAATTCATTTTTTTCATTTTAAACCTTAAAATAATTAATAAAAAAAATTAAATTTTCAGTAAAATCGGGTTCGAAAATATGCACGGCCTTGTTGGCACCTGATACCGAGTCCGGTACCTCGGCGATGCTGGTGGAACCAAAATTTTACGACGGTTGTATTATTAGGGTTCCAAAAAAAAAAACATTCATTTAATATCCAAAACATCAAATGCCATAATCATTTCTTTTAAATTATTTGCGTTACGACATTTTATCGGTCACGACAGAAAAACCTTAGACGTAGCTTCGTTTACGTCTACCGACTATATACCAATCTCAAAAACTTGTTTTATTCAATATTTTAACTTAATATCTTATGATATTCACTTTTATTTAATTTCTTAGCATGTAATAAATCTCTAATTAATATTACTTTTACGATAAAATCATAAAAATGTGCTATGCTTAAAAATGACGACATTTATAACATGTGATTTGGGTTAGACATGTCACAATACATCAAATGAGTCTTCTAATGACTACACATTGTGTAACTTGAGTGAGAAGTGCAAATATATGCAAGTACAGATAGCTAAACTACCCCAAGATGAGAGCTTCATATGATAAATGATAAGAGAACTTTCAATTTAGCTGAAGATGCTGAAATTCAAGTTCTTCACGATGATGTCTTTGAACTTCTCATGAGAGAATGTTTGAATATTTCTATCCTTCAAGTTTTTATACTATGAGATATTTTAATTCTTCTGTTATTTCTATTTCTGTTTAAATATTCACTATGTTATATCCGTATAATACAATATGTAGGGCTTTGCAAAATATATGTGATGAAGAGACTATTGAACACTCAATCGCATTCATGTGTCCATAATGGATCTCTTCTACTACATTGTATATGGATGCAAATGTGTATTTCATATAAGACAGAGGCAATCAGGAAAAGAAGTTCCAAACGATTCATCTTATGCCCTTACCACCAAGTGTATGTTTAATTCTTCGTGTATATATGATTTATGCATATATACATATCATGATAAGCATGACCTGATTTAACCATATGTTTATTGTAGTAGTCATTGGATTCTTTTAGTGTTTTGTTAGGCTAAGCAAGAGGTTTACATGTTTGATCCCTTGGTGAAAAAGCAAAGTTTAACAATCAAGCTATCAATGGAAAAGTAAGTCAATAACCTTGTTATGAATTTGCGTACTAAAGGTGTTTGATTCAGTTTATTATAAAAAGAGATGGTGATAAAACATTTTTGGATGCGCGTTGCCGATCTAGTTGGTCTTAAAAAGGTTTTAGAGTCGCTACTCGATTTCGGGACACCAAATTTAATTTTCAAGACGTTTTAATTTTCAAAAGGCATTGGTAAAAAATTTAAAGATTCTTGGTAAGGGGTAAGGTACAATGATTTAAGTT
The DNA here is from genome assembly GCA_948099555.1 of Croton setiger. Taxonomy (NCBI): domain Eukaryota; kingdom Viridiplantae; phylum Streptophyta; class Magnoliopsida; order Malpighiales; family Euphorbiaceae; genus Croton; species Croton setiger. Next base: position 2,423 of record CANUEY010106093.1, read on the forward strand.
TTACTTAAATCGCCGTCTGCAAAACCGGCCTCTCTTGTATATTTAATTTCCAAATTTAAGTTGATTTTTATTAAAAATTCGTTGCGTGATTAACTAGTTATGTTCCTAATTGGCGTTTACATAAATTAGTGATTATATCAGAACAATCTCATCACCATCTGAAACAATCATTCCTAGAAACAATTTTAAGATTCCAAATTGAATTTTATCAACAGTAGCATCAATGTAGGACTCAAGAAGGACCTAAACTATAATTTTGAACATGAATCTGAAGCAAAAATGAGAGATGACAACACAGGATAGTAAAAATAAAAATGCAAAAGCAATTCTTGAAGGCCTAGACCAGAAGGTCATATTCATCAATAATAAACAGAAGATGGAGCCAGGATTGGGTCTTAAACCCACAGCCAAGCTAAAGATAGATACTTTGTAATCTAATCTAAAGCAAATAGAAGAAAGAGTAACAAAATGCATGAATACAGAAACATCCAGCCATAAATACACCTACAACAAAATCAACAATGATCAGAAACCAGTTAGAGAATAATGAATTACCAAAGAACTAAAAATCATGTGCATATATAAGCGAAATAGTCAATTTACAGTTTACAAAATCTAGATTCAACTTTGAAGAAACCTGAAGAACAAAAGGAGGAAAGTAACATTCTCAACAAAACTAAACTAATAACACACAACACTGAACATTAAACATGGATTCAACAATGAAGAACAGAAGTATTCCTAACTTGAGTTTACACAAAACACAGCAACAAAGACTGATATCCAACAGAAATCATTAAAACATCATTTATTAATCAGGTTCCTAAACATGAGTCTAAACATAACAAAGATATAGAGTATATGACTAAAAATAGGAAATTAAAAACACATAAGGCCTAAATTAACCTAGTATTCATCTAGGATCCGAAGTTAATTCTAGTAACAAGGATCCAAAAATTACAAATAAGACTTTTGTTTTTTGTCTCTCTCACACAATCACTATGATTGGTTCCTTCTTTCGAATTAATTTGGAAACAAGAATCCAATTCTTATAGAAAGAAAATAAAAGATTTGAATCCCTAATTCTAGATTCGGGAACCCTAATTTCCAATTTACAAAAAAATCCCAAATTCTACAAACGCAAAAAATGAAAAACAAAACTCACTGATTTTCCTCAATTTCCATTCTAGATACTCTCTTTCTTGATTTTGAAGCTCCCTAATTCCTCCCTCCCCCTTTTCTGGAACCTATTTTTTTCCTTTTGTACTCCACCAGCCCGTCAGGTGCCCATCCTTCTCGTGCCTCTCCTTTATCTTCCTTCGATGCCCGTCTTCATCCTCATCCTTATCCTTCTACTTTTTCTCCTCTGGTCTTTGTTTTCAATTCCAACTCTACTTCCTTCTTCTTGATTCCATTCCTCATTTTTGTTTCTGTTTCACGTTTCCAGTTCTCACGTCTCTGCTCTGCGTTTTTCCTCATTTCTTTCTTTTTTTTTTTTTTGTTTCTTCTTTATTGAAATGACGCCGTTTAGAGCTCTGTACTGCATTTTGGGCTTTCTTTTTGCCTTCTGACTTAATGAAATGGCATCATTTTATTACTTAACAAAACGATGTCGTTTAAGCTAAAGTGCAATGTTTTAAGTGGCTGAAAATAAGGGAAAGAAATCCTAAATCAAATCAATTCTGGTTCGATTCAACCTTAAATTCTTATTCCATTTTCCTCATTCCTCTTCTCTTTTAATTCCTTCTTAAACCTCTTTTCTTTCCTTCTTCCTTCAATTCCACCCTTTTCTTTTTCTTTCTTCTTTCATTTCTTCCCTCTTATATTTTCTTTCAAATTTCTCCATTTTCTTTTTTTTTTCTCCTTTTCTTTTCCTTCTCCTTTTTCTTTTTTTTTTTTTTTCTAATTTTTCCCTTCTCATTTTTCATTTCATTTTTTTTTCTCTAAAATTAAGATACAAATACAAACCAACATAAAATTTTAATAACAAAATATTCAATCAATTAAACTAAAATTAAAAATTAAAATTTAATTGAAAAATATGTAATTCAATTCTTCTCTTTATGATTTTCCTTAAAGCAAAAATCAAGTGTCAACAAGTACCTAGCATTTACTGGTTTCCAATAATATAATCTAAGCATGTTTTTTAATGTTTCCAATAATATGTAGTGCTTTCCGCAATTATAAGATGTTACACAGACGTTCTAGTGGCTATAAGTTAACATGGAAACAAGGCTACGTATAGTTCATTTTTTTACACAAGGTTAAAGTTTCATATGATTTTTTAATAGAAAATGAAGTGATTTTCTTCTACTTAAAATAATCATTTACTGTGCTCAACAATTAGGGGTCAACTGAATGCGGTTGTTATGTGATGCGATATATGCTGGAAATAATGCAAAGCCATTAAAGTAATGAAGATCTACTCTCGGTATGATAGTTTTAATTACTATTTACACTTTTCTTGTTTTATATACTATAGAATTTCTTAAGAAAAAGTCCATATTCCAACAAGGAGATAAATGATGTTCGAGATATGTGGGTTGAATATTTTGTAAGCAATATTGAAATATAGATGTAAATTGAACTTAGATATATGGAACCAAAATGTAAGGATTAGAGAAGTTTATAAAATTATGGAGGAATTGAAGACCATTTGTACAATGTAGTCCACTTTTATATTTTCAATTGAAAATATAGCACATTTTAGTTTTGCTGCAATTTGCGGTGTTGCTATAGTTTGCTGTGTTTACTGCAGGTTGCTGTGTTTCTGTATCTGCATTTTTTTTTCTATTTTGACTTATTTGCGTCGACTATAGGTTAAAGATCGATGCAAATGATGCTTATTTTGTGTCGCGCATAAGCTTATAGCCGACGCAAATGAGTTTATATTTGTGTCGTGCTTTATCCTAAGCCGACGCAAATGTTTTTCATTTTGCATCATTTCTGCAGCTGACACAAATGATTCTAGTCTCATTTGCGTCCCTAATAGATGTGTCACACGAAAATCGATGTGAATAAGATTTAAATGTGCAATGCAAATAGACTTTTTTCTACTAGTACCAATTCACACCCTATTTGTTTTATGCAGAACCTAATAATTAAAAGGTAAAAGACAGAAACTTTACCTTATAAACACAGCCAAAACCACCTTGTCCAAGTAATTATTTTATATTAGTATTATTTTAAATTAAATCTAAATTAAAAATTGACACAAATAATAAATAATATAGTAACATAAAAATAAAATTAAAATTCAAAATGCAGACTTTTGTTGCAAAACAAGTAATTGAAGTAGTGAAGTGCCGTTGAAAAATTCCGAAGACTGTTGACTGATCGATGAAAAGGTCCAAAATTTGATGGTAATTATTTGGTGGTAATCGGAATAGAAAACAGTTAAACGAAATGTCAGCTGCTGTTAATCTTGAAATTAATTCCTCAAAATATGCTAAATTGATCTTTTTTTTATTTGATTAATTTCAACCTACAAGTTTTTTTTGTTTATTTAATGAGGTGACAACGGAGGAAAAATTTGAGCGATTTGTGCAAATCATAATGCTTATGCCATTTGTGCTGGTGAATAAAGTAATTGTAGAGTAATTCATAATACCCTACAGAGTTTTGTATTCTTTTAATGTAAGAAAAATTAAATTTAAAGAAAAAAAAAAGTTAACATATCTCTAATTCTCTCGGTTTTGCTAGTGTTCAAAGATATTTTCTTTGATATTGGAACAATTTCATTCTTTTATTAAAACTTTTTTTTTATCACTTCAAATTTTCTCTTTGATTCAAATACTGAATTCAAATTCATAGAAGAATATGTTTTTGTTTTACATAAAAAGAAGAATATGTTAATTTAGTAAAATTCTTTTTTTTTTAAAATATTGTTAGACATGCATAAACCTTTCTTAAAAATAATATAAAAAATCTTTAATAATTGTGAAATAAATTTAAACAAGTCTAAATAAAAAATAAACTGAAATATATATAAACAATTGTTACACAAATGAACAAGTTTGATACCGACATAAACCATAAACAAATATAAATCATTTTTAGACCTATATAAACAATTTTAAACAAACAAAAACATTCATAATCAAATATGCAACAAATATAAATAAGTGTTAAAGCGACAGAAACATAAAAACCATGATTAAATAGATATAAACATTTATAAACAAACATAAATAAGTTAGAAAAAAAAACATAAACATATATACATAAATTTTAAACAGACTTAGACATATTTGAAACAAATGTAAACTATTATTTAAATAGATATAAATATCTATATTCCTATATAAAGCTCAAAGAGCTTTGTACTATTCATGTTACAGTCTTCAGGATACGACATCGTGTATTTCATATCTCTTTCGTTTTCTTTCGTTTTCTTCCTTACCTCTTGCCGTTTTCTTTCGTTTCTTGCCCATCTCTTCCCCGTTTTCTCCCGTTTACCCTTAACGTAATCCTCTGTCAGTCTTTACTTACAATGAAATGTTACACGCGGCGTCCACCGGTTGCACCCTGCAACCTCCACCGTTTGACGAACTGACAATTTCGTTAAGAACTTGATAATAGCATATAATTTTGTTTCTTTTTTAATATATTATTGCGGTTTTTTTTTTAATATATTGTTGTTTATTTTAGCTTCTTCCACAAAAACTCTCATTATTTGTTCTTTAGCCACCTATTTTGTTTGTAAGGTTATGAATCAACCCTTTGTTTGGTCGAAAGATAGAGCTTCTGGTGAATAAAGCGGGTGAATTTGACATAAGATATGGATTGTTTAAATTAATTTTAGAATTTTTCGATAATTTTGAATCGCAACCTTTGCAGGATTTCTTTACGTGCTGTTATGGTTCTTTAGAAGGTATTTTCTTTTATTTGTGGGATGTTATATGTTTCTTTTTCTTTAATTTGATGATAATTGATGTAATGCTGTGACGTTTTGGATTGCTAGAATGTGAATGGATCGGCCAACTAGTTGCAGATTGACGATCTCTATGATCATTGCTCTGCTTTAGAATTTAACGGGTACAACCTAGCCACCAGACTTCCATTTCAATCGATAAGCCAGGTATATGTTTTTTATTCTTTTATTCCACTTTATAACTCAGCTACCGACTTTCGTATGAATCACTCACCATCAGTCATCAACCTGCTCATCATCGACAAAGTTGTGCCGATCAGTCACCCAAGTACTGAAGCGGCAAACATTTATGAGAATTATTACTTATTATTCTATTGATTTTACGAATAAAGATATAGGGTGTACAAGCCTTATCAGTATGGTATAATAGATAGCAACAAAGTGTTTGAACTATACGCTCCCTATCATTCTCCCCTCAATTCGAGCTTTATCTTGAGAAGACTGAATTAAAAGATGATGCATCACATCGATGTCAAACTCGAGGCAGCAGTTTTATTAGAACATCAGCAAGTTAATAATTTGAACAGATGAATTGTATGTGAAGTTCTTTTTTTTAACCATATCACTGAACAAAGTGATAATCAACTTCTAGATGTTTGGTCCTAGTATGAAACACTGTTAATTGACAAATAGGTAGTGTCAATATTGTCACACCAAAAGTAGGAATTCCTGCTAAGCAATGATCAATATCACGCAAAATTGATTAAACCCAAGTCAATTCAGTTGCAGTTAATCAAATTGCTCGATACTCAGCTTCTGTCAAGGACAATGCTACAGTTTGTTGTTTCTTGGAATTTCAAGAAATTCTAACCCATAAAATTGTTGAATATAAACATTAAATGCTGGTTTTAGTGAGTCTTAAATTTAGAAGTTTGGAGAAAAATAAAAGGTCAAGAGTTTTTGTAGATAAAATGCCAAAGGGTGATATTTCTTTCATAGTATTTTATTGTTTTTGTTTTCGTAATGCCTATATAAAGGCATTGTTGATTTCATTTGAAATATGACTCAAAGTAATATACAAACGTTAAACATTCCTGTAGTTTCGATTTGAGTTATCAAATTGGTATTAGAGTGAATGACGAACGTGACAAGTTAAATGTCTTTACCACGACTAGCGAAGGGGAATTATGAGATTGGAGCATTCAAATGAAAGCTCTTCTCGGATCTCAAGATTCGTGGGAGGTGGTCAAAGAAGGTTTCAAAGAACTAGAAAATACTATGGGATATTCAGCAGCTTAAAACAAAGCGTTGAAAGAGATGCGATCGAAGGATAACGTGGCAGTATACATGTTGTTCCGAGCTTTTGAAGAGTCAAGCATTCAGAAGATTGTCGGTGCAACTACTTCAAAAGAAGTGTGGGAAATTTTAGAAAAAGTGTTCAAAGGAGCCGATCGAGTTAAGCAAGTGCGTCTCCAAACTCTTCGTGGCGAATTTGAGAGCATGAAGATGAAGGAGTTGGAAGTTGTATATGACTACGTCACGCGTGCACAAGCCGTAGTAAACCTACTCATTTGTAATGGTGAAGTGATAACTGATGCACGAGTTGTGGAGAAGATTTTGAGATTTTTAATCGATAATTTTGAGAATGTTGTGTGTGTGTGTGATAGAAGAAAAGGACCTAGCGACGCTTATAGTCGATGAGCTTGCCGGTTCTCCCAAGGCACATGAACAACGTGAGAAGAAAAAGAATGAGGAGACACTAGAGCAAGCACTTCAAACCAAGGCGACAATTAAAGATGAAAAGGTACTCTATTCTCAAAATTTTTGAGGTACAAGGCGAAGCCATAGAAGCCATAGAAAAGGTCACAGCAGTCATGAAGGGTACTATAAGGAAAAGGAATAGTTAAGTCCACCAAACTGGCATGCAAGAGAACGCGGTCGAGGAAGAGGTGACCGGTCGAACTATTCCAATATCGAGTGCTACAAATGTCATGAGTATGGTCACTATGTGAAGGATTGCTACTCCGAAAAATATTATAGTTGAGGTAAAGTGGGGCTTCTTGCAAAATATTATCGAGTCTAGAAAAAGGTGGAAGAAATAATTAACTTGGCCTTAGAAGATAAAGAGAATGAATGTTTTCTCTTGATGGCTCAAAATAAAGATGACATCAACAATGACACTCTGTGATATCTCGACTCGGCGGCAAGCAACCATATGTGTGGTCACGAGTAATTATTCAAAGAGATGTAAAAGATTGAAGATGGTCATGTGTCGTTTGGAGATGTATCAAAGGTGGAGGTCAAAGGCCAAGCTACGTTTTGTTACATACAAAAGGATGACTTGATAGGGCCAATCCAAGATGTCTATTATGTACCCGATCTCAAAACCAACATTTTGAGTTTGACGCAACTCACGGAGAAAGGTTACTCGATACTCATAGAAGATCGGGTATTACACTTGAAGAATAAGCAAGAGCGTCTAGTTCCTCGAGTCGAGATGGGAAGAAATCAGATGTATAAACTGAATTTGAGATACGTGCGAGAAAAATGTTTACAAGTCAACATAGAAGACAATGCCTCGTTGTGGCATCTCCATTTTTGTTAACTACATCTTGGGGGTCTAAGGAAATTAGCAAAGAAGAACATGGTGCATGGGCTGCCAGACATGGACTATGAGGGCAAATTTTGTGAAAAATATGTGCTTGGCAAGCAAGCGAGAACCTCATTTCAAAAGAAGGTAGATTATTGAACTAAACATATTCTCGAATTGATTCATACTGACATATATGGACCAATCACCCCTAAATTTATCAGTGGAAAATGGTACTTCATTTGTTTTATCGATGATTTCTCATGGGAAACTTGGGTTTATTTTTTGAATGAAAAATCCGAGACATTCAAAGTGTTCAAAAAGTTCAAAGTGATGGTGGAGAAGGCAACTGGTAAACGCATCAAAGCCATACGATCTGATAGAGGTGACAAGTATACTTCGACGATTTTCATGGAGTTTTGCGAGGAGCATGGCACGATGAGGTTTCTAACCGCACCATACTCTCCTCAACAAAACAGTGTGGCCGAGAGAAAGAATCGAACTATTCTCGATATGGTTTGATCAATGCTTAAGAGCAAGAAGATGCCAAAGGCATTCTGGGAAGAAGCCGTTCAATGAGTTGTCTATGTACAAAATCGATGTCCACATGTGAAGTTAGATGATCAAACACCACAAGAGGCATGGAGCGGACAAAAGCCGAAAATTTCTCGCCTCAAAGTGTTCGGTAGTGCAGCTTATACACACGTACCGGATCAACGAAGAACGAAGCTTGAATACAGAAGCAAAATGTACATTTTTATTGGGTATGATGAGAAGACAAAAGGGTACAAGCTACTCAACCCGATATGCAAGAAGGTGATGGTGAGTCATGATGTGCAAGTAAGCGAAACAAGTGAATGGGGCTGGAACAATTCGGCAGAAGTTAACAACAAAAGTTTTGGTAAATGAAAGGTCAAGAGTCTTTGTAGATGAAAGGCCAAGGGGTGATATTTCTTTAATAGGATTTTATTGTTTCTGTTTGTATGATGCCTATATAAAAGCATTGTTGATTTCTTTTGATATATGACTCAAAGTAATATACAAAAGTTAAACATTCTTGTGGTTTTGATTTGAGTTATCAAAAATGGCATAGCCAGTTGTAGAATTTTTGTCATCAAAATTGCTTGCCCAATCTGCATCAGTATACACATTCAAGTCTGTCCTTAAAGATTTTCTTATCAAAAGTCCATAATGTGCCATCCACTTCAAGTATCGCAAAATTCATTTGACATAAGATAAGTTGTCCTTCATTTGAGCATATATAAATTGAGATACTTGATGAATTGAGTAGCAAACTTTAGGTCGATCAGACTTAAGTATTGTTGTCCACCAACTATGCTGCGATATAATGTAGGATCAGAAAATAATTGTCCTTTTGTTGCTGTAGGTTTCTCTTTATAACAAGCTGGCATCGAAATGTCCTTAGAATCTACCATTCAAGCTTTGTGAAGTAAATCAAGGGTATACTTGTGTTGTGTCAATAAAAGACATGCTTTAGTCTAATTTGCTTCTATACCAAGAAAGTATTTGTGACACCCCTGACCTAAAGCATACATCATTTCATGCATTACATGCATTTTCGTTTAAGTGCTTCCGAATATGACATACTACATGACATTCATATGAAATAATTTAAATGAGAAATGATTAGAAATGATATAAAAATGTTAAATAAGAGTGGTTTTAAGTTTGATTGCCGTCGAAAGACATTAACGGAGCCAATTAGGGTTTTTGGCTCGCGCGATCGAAAAATATCGAAAACGCGCTTTATTTTAAAGAAAATGAATTTAATGTGATTTTAGGTGTTTTCATATGTGATATAAAGGATTTTGGGACCAAAACTATACAACGACGTCGTTCGGTTTCGGTTCCGCAAAATTGTCTAGGTTTCGGTTCGGTTTAGGGCACCGACCGAACCGCGGAAAATTTTCGGTTTCTGATTTTACAAAATTTTATACACTTGATTTACGATTTATTTTAACGCCGGAAACAAAATTTTAGCTGAAATCGATTTGGTTTGATAGGTTTAAATTAGAGAAAGATGGAGTTGGGAAGGTGAAAATTATAAGTAGGGTTTAGTTTTAAGAATAAGTTAATATATATATAT
>CANUEY010106134.1:0-25878 GCA_948099555.1 Croton setiger
TTCTTCCACCCTCTGCATTCGTTCTTCAAGCCTTGCTAACGTTTGTACCATAGTGGACAAGGTACTTATCAAGGCATCATTCGGATTTGGAGGAGGATTATCTCCTTCATCCACTCTTTTACTCATCTTGCAACAAAAAGCACTCACACAAACAAAAGATTAGTGGTGAAACGAAAATCACTCAAGTTTTTAGAATTACCTCACAATTTCTTGCTTTCTTGGTTGCACTTCGGAACCACAATCCACAAATCTTCCAACAAGTTAAGACGAAAAAGAAATAGAAACCTATTCCTAAAACTAGAAAGAAAACTAAAGACGAGTATCCGGAGGTGATACAAGGTAATTTGTACCACACGATTATAAACCAATAATTGAAACAAGCAAATAATAATTGGCAATGTAAGGAATTCAACGCAAGATCAAAGAAAAGAAACTAGAGGTCAAAAAGTGACAATTTCGGCCAAGATGAATCAATACCAATTCACACAAGCAAATTGATATATGGACCTAGTAATTCTACCCTTCCCACGCACAAGTATCTTAAAACAAACCAAAAACACACAAACTATAAGGGAGAAATCGAAATAGTGTTGCTAACCCAAGTGAAAGTTTCGAAAATTCCTCCTAGGGAGGTTTCGAAATTGACAAATATGGTATAGGGTGAATTCGAACACTTCAAACCAGCAAGAGTATGACTCACCTTGTTTTCTTGGTGAAAAATTTGTGCACTATATCAAACCTCACAATAATCAACTTTCAAGTGCAATATTCAATCAATGGGAGCACTTTAGGGAGGTTAGGAAGGTGCTATCAATGCTATTTTGTTCCACAATCAAGAATAAATTCATTTCACTTTGTAACTTTGGTGGAAAGATCATGCAAGATAGCAATACTCACAAAAATCAACTCTTAGCACACTAAACAAGCCAAACGAATTTGTCTTGGGAGGGTTGGACAAATTTGACTTGGATGAATTTCGAAATTGGGCCTTTCCTCTCTATCTTCCATGATCACTTCAAGGATGTTAATGAACTTGGTTGATTCTTTAAGTTCATCTTCCATTAGCATACTTGATTGATCTTGGATTCTTCTTGTAATCTCTTCTTGAGCCCATGAGTTCAACTTAGCTTGATATTTTCTAGCCATGTTCCTTGTGATAGGTCCATTAGCTAGCCTTGGTGGTTCCTGGCTTACATCAGAGGGTCCATCGGTTTTGTTTAGTTAAGTTTCTGTAGTCTCCCTAGCCTCCCTACTTAGGGTTGGATTTTGTAATGCCTATATAAAGGCATCTTTTGACGAAATAAAACAACTTTTGGCTTCATTAAAACTTTCGAATTATTAGTCTCTAAGGCTTCTAATTTTCGTGTGAGAGAAAGAGAGTTTTCTCCTTTCTTCTTTGCACAAGGAACTTGAACTACTTATCAACTTTAACAAGTTGTGGCATTCTTCAATTCCTACTTCAAAATCCTTTGCGTACGAGCGGTTCTTCATCCATAGCGAGGTGTTGATTCGTGAGGGAAGGTGGATTATTCTTGTTCCAGTTTCTCCTATCAAATGGGTAACTCGGGTTTTCTAGCCGTCGAGCTATTGGGTCCGCGTCACATCTTGAATTCGTTTTTGACCTCAGAATTTAATTTTAATGTCGTTTTTTTGCCTGAAAACCTTACAATAAATATTTTGTTGAATCTTTTTGATTCAGATTGAATTTATTTTTATTATTTGGTTCGATTAATAATTAAATCGACATTGATAATTATAATTATCATTAATTATAATTAATATGTGATAAATTGAGTTTGGTAATTATTTTTAACGTGTTATTAAATGGTTTTAAAATAGAAATTTATATGAATTGAGTTAAAAATTTAAAGAAAATAATATGGTTTGATTTTGGAATTTAATTATTTCAAAGAATTAAATATTTAATCATGCATCATAGCACATATGGATTATTTGTTTGATAAATTGAATATGTTTGCTATGTTATGTATTATAGGTGCATCGAGTACTAAAGCGGGGCAAGGTAAACAACCCGAAGCCCAACCAAGCTCGCAGCAGTAAGGTAAGTGTAAACCCACTTACTAATATGTTTGATTGTGATACTGTGAATTGTCAAATATGCTATTATTGAACTGTTTGGACTGGTACTGAAGTCCGGTCTCTTGAATTATATGAAATTGTTATTATATGATATTTGAACTGCTAGACCGGTACTGAAGTCCAGTCAAGAGACTTATTTGCTTAGATTATGCAATTATTGAACTGTTTGGACCGATACTGAAACCCGCTCAATTGGAAATGTTTGATTATTGAGAAAGTATGTTTTTGATTCCTAAGTTGCTACTGAAAACCGACTAGCTAACCTATTATGAATTGTTTATGGTATATGCTGTTTGGACCGGTGCTGAAGCCCGGTCATTGGATTATATGAAATATGACTATATGAGTTATATGTTATGTAAATGTATTTCCATAGGACTTAAATATGGCCGTTGTGATCATCGTAGCCAGTGTTTGCAAATTTCACAAAAGAAACCTACGGTTTTTATATGATTTGACGGATGGACCTACGGGTCATATTATGTTACAGGATGATCTTTGGATATTCATATGCTACAGATTGATATTCGATCACTATATGAATATAAAATGACCAATGAATTATTCTGGTCTATATGTTACTAGCCAGTTATAGATACTTACTCTGTGAAATTCCTAGGGCAACATTTAGCCGATGAATCACAATGATATTAAATGAAATCATAAGACATTTGCATTGCATATGGTTATGTTTTCACTGATGTATGATAATGTGTAACATCCTCTCTTATATCTTACATCATAAAACATGCTATTTTTTTATACCATTTTAACTCCCAGATCAACCTAAGTCAAATTCATTAATTAACCTAACATATAACAAAGGCATTGAATCAAAAACCATACATATCATATTACAAACCAATATTTACATATACTTTAACCTATTTATCCAAAAATCCTATTAACATAACATGTTATAATATACATATATCAAAACATATAATTATGCTATACAAAACATAGCATAAAACTAAAAACTATATACAACATATACAAATGTCGTGGTGTGAGAGAGAGAGTCCTAGACTTCAGCTGTACCGACCTGTGCAAATCTGAAGTCTCAGTACTTCACTCATTCCACAAACCTGAAAACACAATTTGCGATTTTAGTGAGTCGCATACTCAGCAAGCGCAAACCAAAACCGATTACAGCCAACAAGTAAGGCAATTATTCATAACATATCAAAATGGCATAATATCAGGTCATTTATAACATATATAAACAAATCAATAACATAAGATGCATAATGACATGTCTTTCATTTTTCTTTAGTTGTGATTTATCGACCAAGTGTTTCCCCAAAAATTTCACGGCATATCAGTAACCATAGCTGGTTAGCGAACATATAAGACCGGAATAACGTCGGTCAAAAGGGATTCGAAGATCAACCTTTAATATGTAGTATTCACTAGATCATTCTGCATCGTATAGGACCCGTAGGTCTTTCTATATCATATAGGACTAGCAGGTCTTTCCATCAAATCATGGAGAAAACCATAGGTTTCTCTCGTGAAATTGGCAAACACCGGCTACGATAATCACAACAGCCATATTTAAATCCTGTGAAAATGCATCTATATAACATATATTTCATATCGTCATGCTTCATATAATCATGTGACCGGGCTTCAGTACCAGTTAAAACAACATATATATCAAAAATCAGATCAAATAACTCAACTGGTCGGATTTCAGTATAGACTCAGGTACCACAAAGATCACAATTCAAATATCAAATATTTCCAGTTGACCGGGCTTCAGTACCGGTCCAAACAGTTTAATATACCATATTTGGCAAACTCACAAAGTTAAAATCAAACATATAAGTAAGTGGGTTCAGCACTTACCTCACTGTTGTGAACTCGGGTGGACCTCAGATTGTTTATCCCACGCCGCTTGAGAACTCAATGCTTTAACTACAAGTGCTGAGCGCGTAATTTTGCGTCAAAACGCAGGCCATAGCGTCGTTTTGGACGCACGACCTTCTGTGCTGTTTTGGGCGCGCTCCTTCTGTCAAAACGCAACTCCCGCGTGCGTTTTGATCTTCTTCTTCCTCCTTCCTTCTTCTATTTCTGCCCGAAAACTGTGACTTCCAGTCAACTTCTCGATGACCGTACGTCCTCCTCCGGTGGCTTTCCGGCAAGCTACGACCACCGTTCTCTTCCTCTACACCCCCTCTATCTAACCATCAGGACGAAATTCCCAAAAACTCTTTAGATCTTTAGATATAAGTCCCCAAAGTTGGCACCTCAACACTGTTTTCCCCAAATTCCAAATTTTGCCAATTTTTCTCCCAAATTCCGACAGCCCGTCCAGCCACCTCCGGTGGTTTTTCAGTGAATTAAAACTACCAAACTCTTCCTCTACACACCCTCTATAAACCAATCGAAGCCAAATCTCCCCGTGCACAACCAGTTGGAAGTTATGAACCTCCGAAGTAACAACCTCAAAACTGCCTTAAAACTAGAATTTCAACCCAAAATTTTCTCTCTTTCTCCTTCGATTTCCAGCCACTTCCTTCACTATCTAACACTTCAAAACTCTTTCTAAGCAACCTAGGAACATATTGAACATGTTGGATTGAAGATTTCCCTTGGTTTTCTCTCTTTCCTCTTTTTTTTTCTCTTTCTCTTTCCAGTTCGTGTTCTATCTTTTCCCTTCTGTTCCAGCCCTCAAAGTCATCCCTTACACCTCATGTTACACTTCCCAGCAAAGGTCCAGCAGCTACTTCAATTTCTTTTTACACAAAAATATTAAATTTTGATTTTTAAAGACTTAACCATTAAGTCTTCTTACTCTCTTCATTTTTCTTTTTTCCAATCCAAAATTCAACCCAAAAACACAGCCAGTACCTACTTAAATTTTTTTTGTGTCAAAATAATATGTATACGTGTCTGAAGTTTTGTAAAAATCAGAATTCGAAAATAATTCGCGGTTCAGTTGGTGCCCTAATTCGACTCTGAAACCTCGACAATTTTTGCGGAACAGAAACCGTACGACATCGTCGTAAAATTAGGGTTCCAAAACTCTTAAAATCATGTTTATAAACATATAACAAAACATCAAAATCATTTGGTTCATATTTTATGCGTTTCCGACATTTTTCGGTCGCGCGGGCCAAAAATCTTAATTAGCTTCATTTGTGTTTTTCGACGGCAAACCAGCCTATAACATAACTTATTATTCTTATTCAAATCATATATTATCATAATCAAATCATATAATTCATATTTAACTTAATTATCAAATCAAATAATGATGCATTTTAATGAAAATGCACGTAACGCATGCAATGACATCGGAACGACTTAGGCTAGGGTTTTGGGGTGTCACATAATATAAGATATTATTGATTATAGTTACCTACGACCTAATGTCAGAGATAGCTGCATTTTTGTTATATGTTTCGATGGTTATAAAATTATATGAAATTATTGGTTAAGTCAATTACAGCTCGCAAAGTAAGGAGGAATTCTATGATATAAGCTTGCCTACGATAGGTTTTGTTTATTATTGTAAAATTGTGGTTTATTGTTTTGCTTTATATTATTTGGTTTATATTTGCTGAGTATGTAACTCATTAGATTGCTTTTACATGATTTCAGGTTTTCTTTTGGCAACTAACAGCATTAGTTCCGCCATATTTCCACCGGGTCGGTCAGCTGAAGTCTAGGATCTCTCTCTCTTGCATTCATCATTTATACCATCTTATCATGTAGATTCATGTCATATGGTTTGTAAGTTATCAATAAGGCTTGTAGTAAACGATTTAATGGTATAGTAAATAATTTATGGCATGTCATATGCATGGTAGTGGTCTTTGCATCGCACGTAGAGTTTTAATATGTAAAGATGTCAATGTGTTTGGTTTTGCTCATATGCTTGTATACTATGTAAACTTATAACATAGTAATAACGATTGTTGCATATAGATTTATAGGAGATAAGACATGATTGAGACTTATGATGATTGGTTTTAAATGTCATAGTAGTTTTTACCTAACATGATAAAAAAATTTTATTTTTATTTTTAAAATGACATGTTTTATGATGTATAGATATAGGTTTAGATGTTACATAAGCACCGATCCAAACAGTTTAAACATCATATATAATCAATATCAAATAAATCAATTGATCGGATTTCAGTACCGGTCCAAACAATTCAATTTTAATGTAATTCATTATTTCATAAACAACTCATTTCACAAATAAAACAAGTAAATTTATATTTACCTCTCGGTCAAACTCAAGGTTGGGTCTCAGGTTGTTTACCTCATCCCCCTCTTATACTCAATGCTCCTGTATAATTCAAAGTAACAAATATTTAATCTACTATACAAATAATTCACATATGACATGATGCATAATTAAACATTTATTCTTTTTAAGTAACTTAATTCCATTATAAAATAATCTTATTTCATTTAAATTGTAACTCATAACATATGTTTTCTACATAAAAAAAAAATTAAAATAGCATTTAAATTAATTTTCAATTTAATTTATCATATAATAATTATATTTAACAAAATATATAACTATCTAACTCAATTTATTAATCAATTAGTCCAATCTATAAAAATAAATTCAATTTAAACCAAAAAGTACTCAATTGAATAACTTTTAAATTTTCCAATGACTTAATTGAAGTCTGGCAGTAAATTATAATTTTCTAAACTAATTTGGCGGAAGGACTTAATTGAAAATAATTAAAAGTACTGAAGGGCTTAATTGAAAACGTATCAGAACTTCAGGGACCAAAATGAATTTGTCAGAAATTAAATCTAATAGGACTAAATTAAAAACAATCACAACTTTGCTGGAAGGACTAAATTGCATTAAATTATAAACTTTAGGGGTCAAAATGTAATTTTACCAAGTTCAGGTATCTAGAGAGTAAAATTCACCGTAATGCAGCGCCTGCTGCCGTTTTGGAGCTTTCTTCAAGCTGAAGCAGAAAGCTTCCTTGCGATGCTCTGTTTTTGCTTCCAACTTCTAACCAAATTTTCAGCGATGTTCCGGTGGTTTTCCGACCGTTTCTCGCCTCCAAATCCTTCCCAGAAACTCCTTTAAGTTATCCCAACAACCTTAGTTCACTCATGCATGCTGGTTTCCTTTCCTTTTCTCTCTTTTTCTTTTTTCTTCCTTACTGTTCTGTTTTTAGTTTCTTTCTATTTTCCTGTTTTTCACTCACTCTCTCGACTCTCTCTTCCTTCTAACCTATTTCTCTTCTTTCCTGGACTGTAGGGAAGCCATGGAAGTGGTTGGTTGCCCTTTTCTTTCTTTTCTCTCTCTTTCTCTGGTTTTCTATTTTCTCTTTTCTCTTTCGTTTCCTTCTGTTTCCATCTCTTCAACCCTCTCTCTAGACTCTAAACCATATATATATATATATATATACTCTTTCAATTATATTATTAAAATAATAATAATAAACATTATTTAAAGTTTCGGCGAAATCGGGTCCGAAAATATTCGTGGCCCGGTCAGCGCCCGATACTGACTCCGGTATCTCGGCAATACCAATAAAACCGAAATTTATGACATCATCGTAAATATATGGTTCATAAAAACAAATATATTCATTTATTTTTTTAAATCATTAAATTTCAAAAAAAAAATTCTTTTAAATTATTCGCTTTACTGACATTTTATTGGTCGCGACAGTCAAAATCCTAGATGTGCATTTGTTTACGTTAACTGACTGTAAACAAGTCTTAGAAACTTAACTTATTCATATTATTTAATTATTTTCTAATAACATGTTCATATATACAATTTCTTAACTTGTAAGAAATCTCTACTTTAAATTATGCTTATGCGGTAAAAATTATAAAAATGCATTTTATGCTTATAATGATATCGTGTATGATGCTCGGTTTGATTAGGAATGTCACATACAAACTTGTGAATTTTGTAATTGATTAAATCAACTAATTAAATCAATTGTTTAGGGACCGACATACTTTTGATTTAATATTATATTTGAATATTCAGAAATCTAATGGTAATTTTGTCTTTAAAGGTTTTTGATTTAATTGATGCTTTTAATTGAAAAATGAAAGATTTTACATTTGAAATGTTGCTTTTGCCTATAATCTTATACATCAAAACTAAGGTTGCGGGGTTTTCTCATGGCGTTTTTCCTTTCCTCGTTGGTGTATAGTGAAGGAATGAGAGAGGAAGAGAGATGGGTAGAGTTGAAGATGAGAATATTACAAAATAGTCCCTTAATAACATAAGTAAAATTCAAATTTAAATTATTTTTATTTAAAGTCCATACTCTTTCAAATTTATTCAATTTTGGACAAACATTTGGGTCAGTGGGATATTGCAACAATGTTGGAATGTTTAGAATGATTTTGTAACATAGGAAAATTATCTATTTGGCCATTTAATTTGAGTGAGAGTAAAATTATTAATGCCACCTGGCCGTGGGACCTTCTCTCTCTGTCTCTGTTTTCTTTTTTTTTTTTTTTTTAAAGTATCCATCCGCCTCCTATTAAAACAAAGGAAAAGGTTGCAACTATTCGCTGCAATGGCGCTATCGAGAATTATGAACAACTCTCTAAACTTTTGCAAATCAATTAAACCCATTTATTCAAATTTCTTATCCCTTTCATACCTCTCTACACATCACTCAGATTTAGCCTGCATTGCCAATGACTTCATCTCCATCTTCACCCGACAGCCATTTTGCCCTGACAACCCAGTATTGCTGTCTCTTGCTCCGTTGCTAAATACCAAAGTTGTCGAATCTGTGTTAAAAAATTTCAGAAGCTGGAGATATGCTTATACTTTCTTCTCTTGGGCGGGAAATCAACCTGGGTATAACCATAACATTTATACCTATAATGCCATGGCATCAATCCTATCACATGCTCGACAAAATGCCGCGCTCAGAGATTTGTCTGTTGAAATCTTGAATTCCCGTTGTTTAATGAGTCCTGGGTCTCTTGGTTTCTTAATTAGATGTTTGGGAAATGCTGGGTTGGCTAATGAAGCTAATTTGTTGTTTGACGAAGTAAAAATGAAGGGTCTTTGCGTCCCAAATCTTTATACATATAATTGCTTGTTAGAAACTATTTCTGGGTCTAGTGCTACTTCAGTTGATTTGATTGAAATGAGACTGCAAGAAATGCGTGATCAAGCCTTCGAGTTTGATAAGTACACTTTGACACCGTTGCTACAGTTCTATTGTAATGTTGGTAAGTTTAAGGAAGCTTTGGATGTTTTTAATGAGATTAATAATCGAGGTTGGGCTGATGATTATGTGTTCTGTATCCTTGTTTTATCTTTTAGCAAGTGGGGTCAGGTGGATAGGGCATTTGAACTAATTGAAAAAATGGAAGATAGGAACATTAGGTTGAATGAGAAGATGTTTTACAATTTGATTCACGGTTTTGTAAAGCTGTCCAGAGTAGATAAGGCCCTCCTATTGTTTGATAAGATGAAAAGATACGGCTTTGCTCCTGATATTTCAGTTTTCAGTGTGCTAATCGGAGGGTTTTGTGCGAATAAAGAGCTTGAGAAAGCTTTGTCTTTGTGTGCAGAAATGAAAGTGTTCAAAATAAAACCTGATGTTGGAATAGTTGCTCAACTCCTATCTTCCTTTACTGAAGAAGGAGAAATAACACGCATGCTTGAGGAAATCCATTGGGATGGGGATATAAAAGGTCTGACTTTACTTTGCAATTCTGTTCTGAATTCGCTTGTTAATAATGGCTTGATAGATAAAGCTCACTGTCTTCTTCAGGCTATGATGGGAAATAAATATGATCATATTGTTGACTTATGTGAGCTTTTCAGACGCCTAGAAAGGGTTCCTCCCGATACTACTAGTTTTACAACTGTCATCAATAGTTTGGTCAAGGTCTGCAAGTTGGACTTGGCACTTAGTCTTTTTCAAGATATGGCTAAAATCGGCTGTGATAGAACTTTAGTACTTTATAATAACTTAATTGATGGACTTTGCAATTCTGATAGATTGGAGGAAAGTTTTGAGCTTTTAAGAGAAATGGAAGATTCAAGTTTCCGGCCAACCGCATTCACTCACAACTCCATATTTGGGTGCTTGTGCCGAAGAGGGGACGTTGCTGGAGCCATTGACATGGTTAAGAAGATGCGTGGTCATGGACAAGAACCTTGGGTAAAACATTACACCTTGCTGGTAAGGAATATGTGTGAAAATGGTAAGGCAATAGGAGCTAGTGCATTTCTTGCTCAAATGACTCGAGAAGGTTTTGTCCCAAATATAATTGCATATTCTGCACTAATGAATGGTTTAGTTAAAATTCAAGAACTGGATCAAGCATTGAAGCTATTCCATGACATTTGTGCTCGTGGCCATTGTCCTGATGTGATTGCTTATAACATATTGATAAAAGGGTTTTGTAGAGCCCAAAGAATTGCAGAAGCGCAGAATATTTTCATTGAGATGGAGAAAAAGGGTGTTGTTCCCTCGGTGGTTACCTTCAATTTGCTTATAGATGGCTGGTGCAGAAGTGGTCATGTTGATGAGGCCCTTCTTTCTCTTTCTACTATGAAAGCAAAAGAAAAGGATCCTAATGTCATTACCTACACTAGTTTAATAGATGGGTTATGCAAGGATGGAAGACCGGACGATGCCCTGGTGCTATGGAATGAAATGAGAAGAAAAGAATGCAGTCCTAATGAAATTGCTTTCATGGCTCTGATTCAAGGCCTTTGCAAGTGTGGTAGGCCTAATGAAGCTCTGGTTTATTTCCGGGAGATGGAGGAGAGAAAAATGGAATCCAGCACATGTATTTATATAGCATTGGTAAGTGCTTTCCTCAATAACTTGAACTTCCCACTGGCATTTGAAATTTTGAAAGAGATGATTGACAAAGGAAAACTACCTGATATGCTTGATAAGAGCTATGTAACTGTAAGAGATGCAATAATTAAGCTTTCAGGAGATGAAAGAACCTCCTCTAGTGTTAAAAGTCTTTTAGATAGCAGCAGTATTCCGGCACTATTTCTTTCGGATATCGCTGCCAAAGACGGAGATGGGGAAGATCAATGACAAGATCACAGGAAGGAAAGTTATATCAGGTTAGCTTAAGATTTCAGTGAGCTCCAAGTTATGATTTCTTTATTGTTTGAATTTCGAATTTTACAAAGGTTCATCATCACGCATTGGCCGGAGCCAGGGAAACAATACCCTTCTCAATTCTACTTGTACATAAAAATTTCCCGTGTAACCAGGAAGAATTCAAGCAGACCAATTTCTTCACCAACCCTCATTACAATTACTACAAACAAAGGATTGAAAGACGTTAAGCTTAGAGTTACCAGAAAATGGGTTTCAAATTGTGCATATATTTTGATGCATCGCATGGCCTCTCAAGTCTCAATCTGTATTGAAATTTTCAGTAAATTCCATTTGACACAATTAAACCCATTACTTTTTGCTATACAGACAGAGATGGATGATTGGGCATTAGAAATAATGACAAAATAACTTTTAATATTTAGTTTGACCAAAAAAAAAAAAAAGTGTAGTTAGTCTTGGAAATTACTTTATGTTAACAAATTAAGATAATTAAGAGGCTAAACACAGAAGAGAGTTGAGTTTTGTTTTGTATTGCAAAATGAAGAAAACAGTGGCGTTTATAGACGTTACATAACAAACTATTCAAAGATAATTAGCCAAAATCTGCATCTAATATTTTCTTTTTTTTGGAAGAAACTAATAAAGATTTTATTTGCCACTACTAACAGTAACATAAGTTAGGAACTAAACCATGAACTAAGACTCCGCTAACATAATTTTAAATCAAATCAAATCTTAACAATTTAGTCTAGTTACAATAAGATATACATATGCACGTGGGATCAATCCAAAACACTACTTCGTCAAGCTAATTCGGCTTTTTAAAGAATATTTTGCAAAGATCTTTCTTGGCCCAACGACAAAATAAATCGAAATCGAAGCAGCATTTAGAAAAAAAAAAAAGCATTTCATTATAATACCATAATTTCATCTTGAATGTAACCCTTACAAAGACAGTCTGATGTCCCCTGTTTCCTTTAAAATACTAAGATTTAAAATGCAACATCAATTAATTAGCCATTATATCTTTGCTGCCTTACAAGTGATTAGTCATCAGTGCCGAAGTATCGATCACCAAACTCGCCCATACCTGGAATGACTCGAAATTCTTCATTTAATGAGGCATCAATCTCAGAGGTTACGATTTTCAGGGATGGAAACATTTTGCTAACACAATGGATGCCTTCAGGAGCCTAAAGGTCCGAAAAAAGAAAAGCATATATATAAATGTAGGCCATCCAAATGAAATCAAAATGACAATGATACAGTATCGATACAACTTACAGATATTAGGTTCAGGAATATGATGTGGGATTCCGGAACTCCTTTTTGTACCAGCAGCTGTATGGCTTGATTAGCAGAGTTACCTACAAGGAAATCGATCATAGTCACTCCTGAGCAATGATGCAGATTTTATGCCCTAGTTTAGAAATAGTGAGAGCAAATTTTGTCAACCACTTCACTAGAAAGGCATCCGACACTTTTCTAAACAATTTTAATGCAATCTTGAGCTGGTTTATGCACTACTCGGGGAAAAACCCTCTCAACATACAATTTTTTGACATCAAATAAATTACTAAGGAGCAAATAATCTGCCATGCCGTAAGGTCCATGTAACTATAATGTAAAAGAAAAACCATAAAACCACAAGCAGATGGGTTAATTACCCGTAGCAAGAACAGGATCAAGAAGTAGGACATGCCTCTCTGAAATATCCTTGGGGAGCTTTTCATATATAAGCTGCACAAGTTAGAGAAGGAAATTGACTCTTAATAGTCCCACATCGAAGGATCTTAAATTTGAATGGCAAACCCAAGTGTAATCTTTGTCCTATTTACCTGTTTTCCATTGTCTCCATCACGGTGAATAAGAATTTTACCAATTTTAATTCCTTTGCAACATGCACGCAGCGCATTCTCCATGCTTTCTCCGCTGTAAGCAATGAACAAGGCAAACTTGTTAGCAGAAAAGGTTCAACATCAAGAAATACAAAGCTGGATATGTGGATCTAAAGCTTATTGTAGCTTCACCGCACAGCGTTGCTGATTTTTTTAATACAAGAAAATTTATGCCCCTTCCCACGCGTCGAGGTTGCCTAGCTGTAATCCACAGGCTGGCTTCGACAGATGTCAGAGTCAATCCGATTCTTATCCTTATATTCAATTACTTTTCTTTGATTATCCTAAAAGTTTTTCAGCAATCATATAAGAACTTATAATTAATTGGTTTGGATTGTTTTGTGGACTCCGAACTAAATCAGTATAGATAGGTGAATGAAGGGAGGGATCTCCAGTCCTTTCTTTACACCCTCTTTAATATGCCCCATCATCTGAATACGGGAATTGAATTGCATTCCAAACAACAATTATGTCACCACCAGTGCCTGGTGACAAGGACTACAGAAGACATAACTGATTTAAAGTCAATACCTGATTTAAAGCTCACCTTCGAACAATAGAAACCCCACATAGTTTCTTGCAAAAGTCAACCCCAGTATAAACTGATCCTGGAGTAAAGCAAAAGAAAATCTTGTTGTTAGGCAAAACTTTCCAACATTACATGATTTGAAATAAGCAATAATTACATTCATAATGAAGATAAAATTCCATTGACTTGTGGCAATAGAAGATCTCTTCCAGGTCCCACACCTTATGACAATTTTGCAATTTATTAATAAAATTAAATTCCAGTAAGGGCAGAAATCATTCATAGTGCAGCTAAAATGAAAAGAGAGAATAAAACATACAAACAGATGACTGAAACCAGAACCCTGACTATTCACTCTCACTAACGCACCTGTTGGTGTAACTACTTGCTTTTCAGTGAACGGCAAATGACCAAGGCCATGCTCCACCACCTGAAAACAGAACTCAATGGAAATAGTGACTTCAAAGTTCACAAGTGTAGCATAAGCGTTCCTGAACAAGTTACGACTGAGGTATGTAGAAAGAGTACCAGACGAATAAGCCGATCTGAATAAAATACAAAATCATGCTTTGATATTTCCTTGTCTCGAATCAATGTGTGCATACCTCTTATCTGTAACATACACAACGCATATGAAGCAAATCCATGATGAAGATGAGTTAAAGCCAAAAAACATAATAAGCGCACAATGGGCCAGAATGTAAGAATAACTTCTAAAGAAATAAACCATCCATATTGATATATATTTCCTCCAAGGACTTGAAGAGTTAAAAGTGAGAAAAGTTCTGTTCCACAGATTTTCTTCTTATGCTACTTAACCAAATACACATACCAATAAAGAAAGAAGACACGGTTCAACTCATACATTCAAAATACCAAAATACTTCTATCCTCTTTTTAATTTATTAAGAAAGTGCCAATTCACTTAACCAGTTGAATCCATGGGCACCAAGAGAATGTGCTAAGAGAGGTCACATTAAAAATGTTCCTTTGACAATCTAAACTTAAGCTTTTTAAAAACTCTCATGGTCAATAAAACCTCAAATAGTGCCACTTTCTGCATTCCATCCAGAAATAGTTTTTTCCTATTCAATTACTCTAGAGTTATTGTAAACATAAAAGAAGAGTGATTAATACAGCCTATAAATGATTAATAGAAAACAGGAAAAACATTGAAAAATCAAGATTTTCACATAGCAAAGCATCGATACAAAAAGGAAGTACAACAAAAAATCAAAATAAGAAAGAACAAAAAAATAAAAAAATAAAAAAGAACACATACCTGAAATGTTGACTGAATAACATAAACATTTGGGTATATTTTGCAAAGATCATGTTGACCAAGTTTCGTACGGATATGTTGCACAATCAAATCTATGGCAACATGGTTATCACCGCCCCGGGGAATGATCACATCAGCATACTTCTTTGATGGCAGAACAAAATCATCAAAAGCAGGCTTCACAAACTTAGCATACTGCAGCACCAAAAAGTATGAAAGAAAAAGACTTTGGTATGGCTTTTGGAAATGCATGTGTTTGTGTCTGACACAAATTGCATAAGTAGAGAATATGATGATAGGGACATATTTTATATTAATATAATTCAATAAGCTAATTTTCTGGTTAATTTTAAATCTTGTATTAGGACTTATTTTACACTGAATTTTTTGGACTTAATTGCAATTTTATCTGACGACTGTTTTTTGTAATTTCAATTTCTTTATTTGTTCACATTATGATCGTGGCATCTCTCTTTATCTCATCTTTTCTATTTTTTCCCCCTTTTCCACATTGGTGAAGAGCTGTGTTTGATTGCTTCTTTTAAGTGTCAAACACAGATCTCATGTACCACCAAGAGTCAAGTTGCCAACATTGGTAGCTTGCTAAATGCCAAGTTCGAGTAACCGACGTCCACAACATAAAATTATTAATACTCTGACTATTCTACCAAAAAACCTGCAACATTCTGACTATTCTTGCAGAATTTGGATTAACACGTGAATAATCCATCCATCCTTCTTTTTCATTGATGAACAACCAGCTATAATAAAATAACCCTAAATTTAAGAAGTCAGTACTTACTTGTTCCAGGACAGAGTTTATGTCTCTACCCCTCTCAACTGTGTCACGCCTTATTCGACGAGCAAGTCTCACATCCGCATCTGAAGAATAAAAAAATTATTAACTATGATACGTAAATTAACACAAAAAAAAAATAATAATAAAATAAAAGAAAGCCAATACTCAATGTATCTCATTAACATACATGTCAATGCAAGAAGATAATCAACAGCCAAAAGATTGATAATTTTGGAAACTATAGATTGGTCGATTCTTTCAATTTGTCTAAGTAGAGTATCATGTGCTGCATCTTGAGGCTTTTAAATACTATTGTGTTGACACACCACACTTTGAAATCAGCACTCAACTTAATAATTGGAAATTAAAACTGTCGTGTATAATTTTGACACACTCAGATGCACATATTACTTTCAAGAGCCATAAAATATAGAGAATGGGAGAGATGGAGGTACAACAGCGATGCTAATCACATATATGAAATAGGGGCGAACCTGTATCAACAAAAATCTTCATATTCATCAGATTTCGGACACGCTGGTCATGGAAAACTAGAATCCCCTCCAAGATAATTACATCAGAAGCATTTACCTGAAAAACATTTATGGTTAATATGAGAAAATGCATGTAAGGGTTCAACAGAACTAAATGGCCACAAGGACGATTGAGAAATAAAGGACCAAATATCAGAAGGACCAGTCACTCCCATATTGAGAAGTCTCCAAGTGAGAACTATAACTTTTTGTTGGCTATTTGCGAGTCATTAAAATCATTCATGAAGAAAATGACACCAGATTAGCTAGTACGGACTAACAACAACAGATTTAATGTCTCCAAATAATTTATTGTTATAATTAAATTATGTACTTAGCATTTGTAGTCTCTCCTAGATAAATTCCTTTTTTTTACCAAAAAAAAAAAAAGTCATCTTACTGTAGGAATTAGACCTACATTAGTATTTAGCAGGTAAGGTGCTAAATAATTCAAGGGCTCATCTTTTTTATCAATGTAAATGATAGAAAAAGTGATAATCCTCTTATCTCCTTCAAGGGTTTGTCTTACATTCCTCAATCTCATAGCCACCCAACTCTTCATTTGCTTAAGAAATATACCACTTTGGAACTAAGGCTCATAAATCTATAGGTTGCGAATCTAAAGATCATTGCTCAAATGAATTTTCTTTGCTGTTTTCCCGCTTGATAAAGACCAAATTAAGATTATATTTCATCGAACATATTTGAATTCTAATGCACTAAATGCCATACCATAATTACTATTTTATTCCCATGCTTGGTAGCAAAATTAAAAATTTAATGCAATAAAATTTTCTTCCGCAACTTGAATTGGTGGTAGTCAGAGGGAGGTTGGTTGAGGTTCCAGAAGTGCACATAACGACAACTGAACTTCCGTACTTATCGGGTGCTACATTACAAATTTTCGTTAGGCGACCCAAATGCAGTAATGACATAACTAGATTACATATTTAATCGCATTTCACCAAAATAGCATGAAGGAAAGAGATCTTTTGGGTTGAGATTTAACCACATTACAAAGTTAGTACCTGTCTAAAACTATCCGAACAACGGCGATGACTTTTAAAATCATAAATTGGAACTTGATAAGGCTGTCCACTTTTGAGCATTTGAATGCAATCTAGAAGCTGCTCCGTGTCAAAAGCATCTAATAGAAAGACCAATCTTTAATAAGCAATAAATTCTTAAAAGTTGATTTAGCACCAGTCATCGACAGAAAATGAATCCAAGTATCATAAAGATGAGAAAGAAGCTACCAGGATGATCAAAATTATATTCATGGACGCGTTCCAGTTCTGGAGGAGTCAATCCACGGTAAAATGAGTCCTGCATCACATCTACGATTAGGTAAACTATAACAGAGAAAAGAGAGTAATCCATCAAAACTAGATTACGGAGTGACCCAAACAATTTTAGCAAACCTGATTGACCAGAACAACTCGATGATCGTGAAGCTGTTGAATGATCATATCACATACAGTTGTCTTCCCTGAAGCTGTACCTCCAGAGACACCTGTTCCATTACATAAGAAAAACTCAAATAAAAACGACAAAAAAAAAAAGAAACGAAACCCTACCATTACAATAATATTAAATTCAGTATATCCCAGAAGGAAACAAGAGGAACACTGGAATTGT
Organism: Croton setiger; assembly: GCA_948099555.1. NCBI lineage: Eukaryota > Viridiplantae > Streptophyta > Magnoliopsida > Malpighiales > Euphorbiaceae > Croton > Croton setiger. The sequence continues at coordinate 17,860 of CANUEY010106134.1, forward strand.
TCAATAAGCAACAAATACCATAATCAGCAAATGATATCAACATTTCTATTGAAAGATATGAACAAACAAAGATTAATTGAAGTAATTAAAGTTAATGGAATTTGGCATTTGCAGAAGAAAATGACTATAATGAGATGAGAAGACAGAAATAACCTATAACAAAGGGCTGCTTTAGAGTTGGTTGAAAAGCTGCAGCGGATGAATTGCGGTGAGATGGAGAAGAAGTGGAGGATGACGGCGGCGAAGAGAGGAGACCGTCGAGTCGTAGGCCGGAGAAGTGAGGCCCTGACGCCTTCTCCATGACATAGTCTATGCTGTTGGTTTCCTCCGGCATCTTGGTTGTGTTGTCTTTGCTGATGGCTGACAGTGAGGGTTGGAAAATGAAAAAGAGCCAAAGAGAGTTGATTAAAAATGGTTTTTCTTGTTCTGTTCTGCAATATTTTATTAATTATTGTTGCGAAGCCGGAATATTACGGAATAATGTGATGCCTGTGAGTAACGGTATCTTTCTCCTAAACGCAACGTATAGCACTTTATATATATATATATATATATATATATATATATATATATATATATATATATATATATATATATATATATACTGACTCCTTTTTCTTTTCTTTTTTTTACGCGTTGGAAAATAGTTGGATTGATTGAAAATTAATTACTATTATTACTTAAAAGTAACAATGTTTTGGATTAATGGGATGTCAAGCAATAGATTGTTAAAATTCATAGAAAGTAAATGCACCATGAATTATCTAGAATTTGAAATTATTATGTTTTTAAAAAAAGAAAAATATGTTTCAAGACTGAGAGTGAGGCAGTGTACGAGCACGTTTCTTTTTGTCGAATTCTACATGTGATGAATTGCAAAAACCTACGATTGCTTAGTAGAAAAGTGGAAGGAGAGGAGTTATCATGGGACAGGCTCAGTTTGGATAAGAAGCAAGGGATTTAGTTTTCTGGGATGTGATGGTTGATGTTTAAGTGCAACATGGGCTGCTGTCTTATTTAGGAAATGTGAGATTTTTCTTTAGTTCCGGTTTTGTTTGTTGAATTTTCTTTTTCCAAGTAAATTTGGTTGAGTAACGATGAGAGGATGACTATAGGGGTATTTTGAGAATTATTCAAATATATTATCCGACTTTGGATGGATGGAAAATACAATGGTTATAGACCACGATTTAATATATACACTACAGCAATAAAAGAATCTAATATGTCAAATGTTAGGACAAATTAATAATTTTCCTTATTTTTGATATGGAGTATTAAAACATGGGTATCAATGGCGAATGAAGAATGCTCCTACTTATAGTATCATATTGTTACAGCAGAAGCTTCTTTGCGGGATTGGCAAAATGATCAAAGTGAAGCAAATGGTAGTGATAGGCTAATCAGGTAATGATGGTGGGCAGTAGTGTGCTTGGTCTAAACCCACTGATGGGTGTCTCAAGTATAATATTGATGCGGGTATTTTTTGTTGCCAAAGGAAGAACTTTGTTTGCTGGTGTTCTAAGAGATGCTGAAGGGCAGTTTAAAGGAGCTATTTCAGGTTTACGTGCTGGTGTATTGAAAACTCATATAGTAAAGGGTATTTGTATAAGGGAAGTTTTGTCTTGGTTGAAGAATATGCCAATGGCGGTTGTGAGTTGGTGAATGTGGTAAGGAGTTTAAATGTAGATTGTTCTAATTTTGCATTAGTTGTTTCCAAAATTACAACTTTGTTATATGATTTAACAGTTGCTAATGCGGTGTGGACAAGGCGGCAAGCTAATAACATGGCTCATGCTCTAGCTATATACGTTACTTCTTACTCTTGCTACTAACAATGAACGAATTGAAGATTTTTTGTATATCTTGAAGCTAATTATTAATGAAGAGCTTCTTTACTTTAAACAAAATATTTCATAAATAATAAAATGATGAAGTCCAAATTGGATGAAATTAAGGTTACAGAATCATTAATTTCATGTCCAAATAAAAAAATCCAATTCAATTATTTTTGTTGAGTTTTGCACTATTGAATAATACTATTAACAGTTGCAAAATTGATATTTTTCAAAGTGTTGGGATTTCAACTCTTATTTATAATATGTCGAGCTAAAAAAATCTTATATATATATAAGCATGCGATACACCCATTATTAAATTACGTGTTAATGTATAAATTAAGTGGTTGAGGACTAGTTGAGGTGGTAAGATTTTTTGCCTTCGACTCTAATGGGATAAGTTTGAATTTCTCTATCTACATTCCGAAGTCTGAATTTATAATTATTGTAAAAAAATAGGTTTTTTTTTTTTTATTATTCTTTGAAAAGTGGTATTATTTGTTTAAAGTGTTGTTTTATATGCTTATATTCTAACTTTGCGTAGAATAAAAAATATGCTAAAAACTAAACTTTATATAATTGTTCACCTATTACACTCAAAATAAAATTGTAATGAATTTTTGAATTACACAAATTTATTTTACCAAATGAGTTAAGTTAAAATATCAATGAGTTTAAACTTTAAATTAAGTTAACTAAATCATTAATTTTTATCAACCTAATTAATTAATTATCATAAAAGTTTAATTTAAAATAAATAAAAAAAGAGAAAATGTGCATAAATAATTATTTACTGATATTTAGTTATACATAATAAATAGGAATAAAAATTTTATATTAAAAAAAGAATAAAAATTTGAACAATACCCTATATTTCAGTTTAATTTGTAAGGAAAAATAAGAGAGAATAGAATGAATCTATACATGTTAGGTGGATAATAACAGAATGGTGTGGAAAAATTAAGCATAATTGAGGAAGTGAATTATTACCAACCATAATTCATATTAGAAAATTAGTGTAGATTGTTATGACAATACAAAATAATTTACAATTGAAATAAAAAATGATATTAACGTTATATGAATTGGTTTGTTTAAGTTCTAATTATATCCAATTTCATTTATTTACAAAAAGCATATTAATGTTAACTTAATTAATGCAATTGTATTGTTTTAGAAACGGTTTTTTGGTGTGTTGGCACCCATTAAACACACAACCAACTTCCATCACTGCCATGCCAGCATGAGCAAAAGAAAAGATACAAATCAGACAAATGACGTTCAATAATGAATGCTAAAATTTGAAATAGATGAGACAAGAAGTTTGTTGGATTTGACAGAGGTAACGACAGTTAGTCCCGTGACGGTTTTACAATGTAGTCTGTATCTCGCCCTTGAAAGAAGAAGACAAGGCCGCCCTCGGCAACTTCATCATCGCCCGTCCGTTCATCTGAGTTTGTGAGATTTGTTTAGAGGAAAGAAATTAGTGTAAGAATGGTTTAAGGGGGTTTATTTGCATCAGCGGTCTCCTAATTTTGGGTAATGTAATATTTAACTATTTTAATTTCAATTAGTAACAAAAGTGCATCCTAATTTTAATTTTTATAATAATCACATACTTTTAGTCAGTTTTCAAATTACATTATAAGGAGTAAAATGTAATTTTTTATCATTTTATTCCTTTGGCTATTAACGGTAGAAGGATGAAAAAAAAAATTGCAACCAAAAAATTTAAAATTTGTTTGTGCTAATGAACGGAATATATCAATCGAAGAGCTTGTCACGAGAATTTAGAATATGACCTTATTTTACGAGTGATGCATATTTTGCTCGAAAACAATAAAAATCGAATGATCAAATTTTATTTTGGGCGACTGAAACGACAATGAAATTAGCCAAGAATTATGGTTGGTTTATCATTTTCATTTCCTTTTTTTTAGCTATTTCGACCTTCTCATGGTATTTTTTTTTTTTTTTTGGTAAATGGAAGGATTGTTAAAATGACCTATAGTAGCCACGATAAAAAATCTTCTGGGAGGAGCAATATGTTCCTAATAAAAGAATAGTCTCGTTAATACTCCTTGTAGCATTGTCTCGTACCCAAGAAAACTTTTCCTCTAATATCCCTCAAATTACCAATTAATGCAGTCGTTAAGAGCGATAATCTCTTATGAGATTGTAGCTGGCAAAGGAAGCAAGTCCACTCTATTTAAATATGTATTCTGATTCAAAGCTGATTGTTAGTCAAATGTAGGGTACCTATGTTGTCAATGGAGTCTTATTAAGAAGGTATCAAACTGAGGCAACAAGGCTGGTTAAAGTTTAGAGGAAAGGAGAACCACGTGCAAGATCACATTGATTTGTAAGGAACAGAACAAAAGGCAGATGTATGAGAAAAATAGGCAGCCAAAGGGAAAGTGTTTGTCAATTGCATGTATGACGTGATGGAGTCGCCATATTTTGATATAGTGGAGGTCGCACTTATAAAGGAGGAGAAAACCTGAATGACTCCTATAATCAAATACGTTACTATTAGAGAAGTACCAAAAGATAGAACTCAAGCGGTAAAGTTGGTAAAGAAATCAGTGATGTACTTTACGAGAGAAGGAGTGTTGTACCAAAGGTTGGCATCCTACCCTTAGGCAAGATGTGTAGGGAAAGAAGATGGTGCATTCATAATGAATAAGGTCCATGAAGGCATGGCAGAAGCGTATGAAGGAGCAAAAATCATGGTTAGAAAGATTCTATTGTTTGGTTACTATTGGCCAACCTTGAAAGCGGATGTCAAGGAGTATGTGGAACGATGTAAGTGGTTTCAGATTCATAGGCATAATCAACACCAACCACAGCATGAATTAATGTCACTAAGTATGATATTTCGCTAGATATATCCTTGGTCCTTTCCCAACCTCTGTTGGTCAGAAGCATTTTGTGGTTGTGGCTATAGATTACTTAACCAAATGGATTGAGGCAAAAGCACTCCCATCTACCATAGCTGCCAAGATTGTCAAGTTCTTTAAGGAGTCGATAGTATGAAGATTTGGGGTACCTGATGATGTGGTGATTGACAATGGGTCTCAGTTTAAAAGTGCTGAATTCCAAGATATATGGGATAAGTTAGGTATCATTCTCTATTTTTCCTCAATGGATCACCCTCAATCAAATTTCAGAATGAGATAGCAAATAAGGTCATCCAGCAAGGCTTGAAGAAAAGGGTTGGTAAAAAAATAAGGGTAAGCAAGCTGGGGAGTGTGTTATGGTTATAGCGCACGACCTCAAGGAAAGCCACAAAAGAAACCTCATTGTCTTTAGTCTATGGGTGCAAGGCGATCGTCCTTGTCGAGTTGCGTTTGCTAAGTTATAGAGTGACACATCATGATGCAGAGCGAAAAAAAGAAAATGTAAGTGTTTTTGTTGACTTAGCCGAGGAAGAAAAAGAGTCTGCACAGGTAAGAATTGTGGCGTATTAGCAAAGATTAGAAAAATTTTACAATTGAAAGAACAAGTTCAAAATATTGAGGAGGGTGACTAGGTATGGCAAAAAGCCGACCTTGGCAACGGTAATGCAAGAGTTAGAGTTAGGTCCAAATTGGGAAGGCTTATTCAAAGTAAACAGGAAAATTAGACCAACCACTTTCAAGTTGGGCAGAGAATATGGCTCCACTATCCTAAGAACCCGGAATTCCATTCTGCTTAAGAAATGCTATATTACTCCTACCTTAGTGGTACATATCTTGTGACTTGTTGATATCCTTATCTTTCATGCAAGGTTTTTTTAACCCTAGGACTCTTATATCATAAGGATGGTATCTCTAAAATGTTCCATAGGATAAAGGAGCCTAAGGTTTTTTTTTGTATATCAATAAAAGAAAAGAAAATTTTAGTTTTTATACAATATACATCATGGAAATCTGAGAAAGTGTTTTTTTTAGACAAATATTCGGCCTACGACTCTCGGGTACCGACCCATTACCACTCTAGAGATCAATATGTTGTCCTCCTAAAAGACCATTGTAATTCGATTCTAAATCGGCAAGGGAAACGACCTTCGACCTCTCAATAGCACAATGCTCGCGCTCTAAGCTACAAGACTTTCTTTGATAAATGCTATTTAATTTTGATTCTAGATTGCGCCTAGGCCAGACTCAACACCTTTGACTAGTAAGCTCCACAACCCAAGGAGAATATTTTTAATATCTCGTATGAGCGACCTGCTCCTCATATGTTTGGGCCATACAATTTCAACGCCTCATATGAGCGACATGCTCTTTATAGGCTTTGACCATATTTTAACGCCTCATATGCGTAACTTGCTCTCATGTGTTTGAGCCATGTAATATCAACGTCTGGTATGAGTGACCTACTCCTCATACGCTTGGGCCATACAACTGTAATGCCTCCTATAAGTGACCTTCTTCTCATATTCTTAGGCTATACTTTCAACGTCTCACATGCATAACCTGCTCCCACGTGTTTGGGCCATGCAATATCAACGTTTTTCTCAACAACATGCTTCTCATATGCTTGGGCCATATTTTCAATGCCTCACATGCACGACTTGCTCACATTTGCTTATGCCATGCAATATTAATGCCTCGTATGAGTAACCTGTTCCTCATACGCTTGGGCCACGACGTTTGCCATGCACAAGCAGCTTGTCTCTTACAAGGTCATGAACTAGTCTCGACCATCTCAATTATACGGTATGGTTACATATGATCGTTTTTCTAATTTCCATTACTTATTCAATATGTTGAAATTATTCTAAGTCTTTCAGTAATCATTAAGGATCCCCTTGTAATATTGATTCTTTAAGTGGTACACTAAAATCATTCTAATATACTCATAAATAAAGGAAAACTCGTAATTTAATTCTAGAGGTTTGGTTAGTATGTTAAACTTATTCTAAGTATAAAATGGAAATTTAGAGGTTATAGTATAGTTCTAAATCATTGTCTGATATATTAAAAATATTCTAAGCACGGAATGTGAATGTTTAGGCGAACATTAGGGGTCACAACTTGATACGAATAAGCATAAACAGTTCAGGATGACCTGAATGGTTGCTATTAGTTAAATTAAAAACAAAAGATTGTAAGCGCAACAAGCAAAACTAATGAACTTAGAAAACAAATTTTACATATAGACAAACAATTATTTACATTATGAAAATGCGACCTTAAGATCGCTAATACAAAGATAATAGTTCTCCATAATTGGTTGAATACAAAATGTAACAACCTACATGAATCCAACTCAACAGTTACTTTTGAAAGTAAGGCAAAATGGATTCGATTGTCGTATTTGTCCAATCATTTAGTGGCCAGTGGCAGAAAAGATAAACCTATATTAAGTACTAAGCTACTTAACCCTAAAGTCTATCTTCCTACTGAAGGGTCGGCTTTGGAAGGGGGGGTGAAGAAGTCTCACTATCTTGATTAAGAGGAGACTGAGATTGATTAAGAAACATAGCCATGTAAACAATCACCATCGCGACACTTGGTGAGGTCGCAGGCTTCACTTCATCAAATAACTTTTAGTACTCCTCACGTTTTGTTTAGAACTTCTTAAATGCTTGGGAGTGCTATTCAATGTCTCATATAAGCGACTTTCTTGTGGTCCAATTCTACAAAGGTCTTTCTCCTTTAAGAGGAGGTCGCCTAATTTGATGTGTCTAGGGAAAAAGACTTTGTTAGAAAACCTATCGATATCAACCAGTCCATGACTGGATGGTTTAGGGTCTAGAGGCTCAAGAAATGACCCAAAAGGCAACATTATTAAATAATGAAGAAAATGAAGCTCTCAGTCATATATTTATGGTGATAACGGGGCGTTGGAAATTTATGTGCATTTATGACCCCTAAAGTTACTAGTATGCCCTTGGGGTCGATGTTAAACAATAAGGGGCAATGAGGTAATTATGTAGAGGAATTGAATCGGTGCAATAAGGGATTGGTGGATGAAGTTTTACTGTCATTTAGCCTCCAACTGGGTTAAGCATTAGCGATTCTCAAATTATGGACAACCTTGGGAATTTATTGATTGGGTAAAGACATAAAATGACTTGGACTTGCAGGGGGGGGGGGGGGGGGGGGACAAAATTAAACCCACGTTTAAAAGAGATACAACAAAAAATACAAAAAAAGGGGGGGGGAACCATTTTTGCCGAACACCGGGGGGG
>CANUEY010106160.1:0-26072 GCA_948099555.1 Croton setiger
ATCACACCGTAGAAGTCGGTTCCCCGTCTGTAAATCATTAATAGAGAAACCAAACGGATCAAAAGAGATAGATACCATATTATCCGTGGTAAATTTACGAACAGATATTAGATTTTTAATGATCTTGGGAGCATGTAACACATTGGATAGAGTAAAAGGTGGGTAAGGGGGAGGTAATGTAGTGCAACCATGACCAGTAATTGGAATTAAATGACCACTACCAACAACAATGTTATGATGTTTATTGCTTGAATGAAAATAAGAAGAGAGAATACCTGCATTCGCTGTCATATGAGATGTAGCACCGGTATCCATATAATAATTCCCATCAGGTTGAGAGAATGAAAATGCATGCATAGCAGTCTCGATGTCAGTAGGTGTGTAGCTAGGAGTAGGAGGAGCAACAGCATTGAAAGCTTGAGGTCTAGGCCCAAGTAAGCCTGACTTGGGAGAGGAAGAATTTTGGACCGCTGGGTTGGGTCTAGGCTGCCAAGGATAAGCGGGAAAAGGACAAGGTGGAATAGCCCACCCACCCTAACTAGGCTGTCAACTCTGCTGCCACTGAGGCGGAAGGGCTTGTTGGTGTGATAGACATTTGTGGTGTTGACGTGGTGGTTGACTAGAACCGATCCCATGATAATTATATTGGGCCTTTTTCTTTCCATTGGTCTTCGAATTAGGCCTCCCTTTATAATTGTTGTTACGGGTGCTACCTGCAGAAGAGTCAGACGAGGGAGACGAAACTGCAGCAACCATGGCGGCATCACCAGATCTACTGCTAGTACCACTAGTTTCACGAGCATGACAGGCTTTAATAGTACGCTCTGCCATTTTCAACCGCGATTTACAACTTTCAAAAGAGGGTAGTGGCTCTTGATTCTGTATAAAATCCACCGTACCACTATACGCCTCCGGTAAGGAACCGGTGAGACGTAAAACCAATCGTCCATTCGTTACTGGAGCATCAACATCAGCTAACCTGTCTGCCAGATACTGTAGGTGATTACAATAACTGTTGATGGAGTTGAAATTCTCAAACATAGCATTTGTAAAATCTTCCTCGAGGTGAGTAGCCCGTGAGGCTTTGTTGTCCTGGAAAAACACTTCCAGACGATTCCATGCTCCTTCTGCCGTGTCATTACGTTTGAGGATAGCGTGAAGAAGGTCACTTGAAATGGTGCCATAAATCCACTGTAATACAACAGCATCCAAACGCCTCCAAAGAGTTGGATCAGCTGACTTTGCTGTCTCATAGACAACCTTATCCCTCTCTTCTGTTGGTGGAACCAAATGATCATAAAGATCATGAACCTTAGCCAGATTCATAAACAAGGTGGCCCAAGAATGATATAAGCCGTGTTCACTGTCCAATGTTACAGGAACTAAAGATTTAACATTAGTTACTGTGAGGGCAGAATGAAACTTAGGTGATTCTGCCATGTAGAAGAGTAATAGAAGGAAGAAGATGAATGGAAAAGAAAAATGGATGCGGCTAGGGTTAGAAGAAAGAGATCGTAAGCCGCTTTGATACCATGTAGAAAAATAATTCCGTGTCAATCATACAAAAATATATATCAGATACAAGAGAAATATTAGGCTATAAAATAGCCAACAGATTGTTAAACTATGGGAACAAAATATTTACACAATCACTTAAAATATATATAAAATATATTCTAACATAAACTTTAAACAATTTGGCAAATTAGATGAAATGTGACATTTTTTTTCAATAAAAAAAAATTAAATTGGCACTCTTTCTGATGAAGGAGAAAAAATATTTTTTTTTAAAATAAGACAAACAAATTGTTCTTAATGTTACCATACGAAAATTAATATAGAAGTTATAATTAACGTGTTGATATCAAATTTTTAAAATTATTATAATAATTTTACATATATTTTCCTTAAATAAAATTTTGTGGAAAATCAAAGGTCTATTATTTGAATAGTATCTTGTAGTATCTCTACATTACTTTATCTAATCCATCTGTTTTACAATATAGAAGGATTTTTTATGATAATTTTTTTAAAAGTTTAAAGTTTTTATAAATGGTCATTAATTTTTGATAAATCGCCTTATAATACTTCTATTCTAAAATAATTAAAAATTACATACTTGTTATTTATAATGAATAATATTAGATAATATTAAAAAATATTTTTCAATATTTATATAAATATAAAAATTATCTTATATTATTTTTTAAAAAAATATAATTAAAAATAAAAATAATGATCTCCGCTTCTTGAGCGGAGTAGAAGTATTAAGACCGCAGCAAAGTCAACACAACTGACAACTTTTCTTTCTTTTAGTAGGCCCCTCACCCTCCCATCTACTTTTCCAACTAATTTCCGCAGCAGACTTTCAAGATTTTCGCCCTTTTTAGGTCAAGAGGTAACTTAAATCATGGAAAATCTCCATTTTTTTTTTCTGAAATGGTATCGATCTCAGTATCATTCGTTTCAGTGTGCAGCACTGCTGCTAGACAGCACTTGATTGATCTCAATTTTTTAGTTAACTGTCATATCACCTATACTATTGCCTTTTTTTTTTAAAAAAAAAAAAAAAAGTTTACAAATTTAATATAACCTCACGTACTAGAGTCAATTAAATATTTTAGATTTTGTAAAAGTAAAAGTGTTGAATTTACCCATAAAATACACGTATCCTTCGTATTTGTTACTTAAGTTGATGATTATAGCTTATAAACACAAAAACACGTTTTTCAAGTTTTGTATCTACTACTATTCTAGCATCTTTGACCTTTTATTGACCTAAACCTGCGAACTTGCAGTTGCTAAAATATGCTAACTGCCGGACAACCACTACATTCTTCAAACATATATACATATATAAAAGGATCCCTCGATTTAGATATAAATGAAGTGAAAATTGCTAGTTTCCATTTCTATATAATTTAATATTATATAAAAGACACTTAGACCTAAAACACAGACGGTTGACAAATGGCAAGCTCAGGAGTTGGGACATAAATTCTCCACTTTCTCGAAAAGAAATGTGTCCAAAACAAACACATTTTATTTTCTTTTAGAAACTGTCAGAAGTTAACTCAAAGCCTGTCACTTCCAAATTCTCCAAGTCCTATGGATGATGACTCATTTTACCCATAAAAGCATTTCTTTCTTCTTTGCCTAAATTAAAATTGTTATCATAATACAAACATTTTTTCTTTAATTTTCAATCCCTCCACCTCAATTAGAAGCTAAGGTACATATAACTTGTACTATGCATCACATTAATTACGTTGTGCCTCTCCCGAAAATACACGTATTAACCACCATCAATTAACAAAATTAAAAACCCAAAAAAGAAATTAAAAAAAAAAAAACCTAATCAAGTTAATTCTTGATAATAACAAATTTTAATATAGTAAATTCTACACCGGAACAAACAACTCTTCCGTACCAACGACGAACGACCCACCTACTCACCTACCTTGAATGGCCGGAACTACCTTTCCCAATACCCATTTGATGATGAAACCCTCCGGATCCGTACACGTGTCCTTGATGATGCCCCATCATCATCATCCCACCGTACATCCCTTGACCACCGCCATTAAACCCTCCACCTCCAGCTCCTCCTCCCCCACCGGAACTCACTCCTCCACCGGACCCACCACCGCCAGCAGCAGCCCCACCGCCGCCAGACCCACCAGCACCATCTTTCTCTCCCTGTCTTCCCATGGAAGACTTCTCCCCTTCCATCTCCCTGTATTTTTGTAAATAAATCTTTAAAGGCTCGACGTACTCTTCGAAACCTAAAGTCGTCATAGCCCAAAGAAGATCGTCGCCGTTGATCGTCTTCCGCTTTTCCCGCTGACACTTATCGGACGCTTCACCGGTAATAAAGCTGATAAATTCAGATACACACTCCTGCACCGTTTCTTTTGCATCTTTCGAGATCTTCGCGTTGGCCGGCAAAGCTTTTTTCATTATTCTGCTGACGTTAGCAATTGGCAAAAACCTGTCCTGTTCGCGAGCCGACAGCTCGCTGTTCGCGTTATTGTTTTGTCCTCCAGATTCATTGTCCGAATCCGCCATCAAAGATTAGAGAAGAATAATAAAAAAAAAAAAAAACTCAAAATTTAATCAAGGGTTTTACTGGATATAAGAGGTATAAGAGAGAGACTGTGAGGTTAAATTGGGAAAAGAAGAAAATCGCCGGCAAATTGGGGGACGAGACGGCAGGAGAAAGACAGAGACAGCGAGAGAAGGAGAAGGTGTGGAGGAGGAGGAGATCTTGAGGTCCGTTGGATTAGAGAGCTAATATGATATCTTCTGTCACACGTGGATTTTTGCTGGCCGTTTATTTGTCGATAAGAGTGGAGAGACGTGGGAGATTTGGGAGGGTTGGATGAGAAGTAGGCCCGTGAGATTGAACGGTATAAAACGAGACATGTGGAGGAGAAAGATGTCATGAGATTCTTTAGGCGGCTGCTGCGGCTTGGCTCAAGCTGGGTGTGTCTGGTTTGTGCGGTACCGTTGGATCACGCATATCTCATTGTCGGCAAACGTGGCTTTATTTAAATCATCGATGTTGTTCTTATTCAACAATTTCATAAAATTAAAATTTTGTTTTCATTCTCTTCTTTTTCGAGTCGGTTAAAGAAATTCATAAGTATTTATTTAGTGGAGACTCAACTCAGTTATGGTTCATGAACAGCCAATGAACCTGAACTCACCAGCAAAAACTGATTAAGAAGTTGTTAGTTGTTTTATATACTAAATATTAGCTATCAATTGTTAATGTGATTGTTTTAAAATAAAAGTGTTCGATTAAAAATAAATATTGAAAAATGAAATGACTATCAAGTGTTTTGATCCAAAATCAAAATGTTAACCTCCATTGTTAAAGCCCTAAATTTTCTAAGACGGTTTGATCAATTATACTGCAACTTCAAATATTTGGTTCATATTTTTTTTTTTCAAAAAGATTTGGATTTCACAATAATTTGAATCTTTTGTTCACAATTCAATAAAGTTGAGTGGTACATGAAATTCTTGAACCTTGGTTAAACAATATATGCTCAATTCAAGCAAGTTCGGGTTTATAGATGATTTTAGAACCACAATCATATTTTTTTTTTAAAAAAAAAAAAAAAAAAACTTGTGTCGAATAGACGAACAATGAAACTACTACCTCGTAGTTATAAACTCGTGAATAGTAGATTCAAATCCAGTGCATTAAAACTAGAGGACAAAGTTCTTACCACCTTTGTTGGCTCTCAATCACAAATTACTACCTCTCATAGATTCAAGTTCATTGATTCAAATTGGAATTGTAAATAAATAATGGGTACTCAAAACAGTTTAGTATTAGAGACAACCCAATGCTTTATAGCGGTTACCATAATCTAGTCATCTATCTCCAGAAAAGTATCCTCCACCATTTTGTTGGTTGTTTTCAACGTTTATCATACTGCTATTTTCAATTTTGCTATCAGTTCTTGGGCTCTTCACCTCCTTTCGTTTTTTTTTTTTTTTTTTTTTTTTTTTGTCTTTTTGCTTCGGATTTTGATGAAAATGCTCCTGGTTATTACATCTGGAATTCTCCACCGAATTTTCCTCCCTGATGAAGGTAAAAAACGGTTTCGAAACCTCCAGCCTGTGGTGGTTTCAAAGTCGACTGTAGGGGACTCTTCTTCTGCATCGTCGCTTCAGATGGAGTCTGGTGGCCCTGACTTTCAAGGTCCTTACCCGAACTAATCCGATGATAGGTGTTTGGCTGTCGTGGAGGCGGTTTGGCGACAACGTTGTGGTGTTAGTGGCCATGTTTACAATTTTCTTTTTCTTCTTTTGTTTGTTGGTGTTTCTGTTTTTGTTTGGTTTCTAATGGTGGAAGCATCTTCTTGGTTGGTATGTTTCGGCGGGTGGTTTTTTGAAGTTGCAGGAAGGGGTTCGAGGGGATGGGAGCATTCAAGTCTTACTGCTGCTTCTCTTCATTGTACTTGCAAAGCTAAATTTTCTATGCTTGGAGTTCATTTGCTTTCGGTTCGTCCGAGTAATTTTGTTTTGAGACGTTGTATAATAATTTTTGCTTGAATGTGGTCCGGTTTCCTAGATGGCGGTCGTGTTTTGTGGTTTATGGTTGGTGTTGGGTACTTTCCTTGTTAGTGGTGCTTGTTTATATAATCTGCTTGGCTTGGGATTGGAAGGTTGTACTTTGGTCCTTCCGTTCTTGACTTTGTGCTTTATTTTTGCTACTAATGGTTTGAATGCGTGGACGAACTATTTTGTGTCACCGTATTTTGGCAAGAGTTTGCTACTGTGGTTGCTTCTCCAGTTGGTACTTGCAACGAAAATTTTACCTGGGTGAGGTTTTGTCAACAATGGTTTTGTTCGTTTGTTTAGTTTTGGAGAAACACTTGGCTTAATAGTTTTTCTGGTCTTTTCACTTGCGGTGGTACTGTGATCGAGGCAAGGCGCTGGTGTGGAGGGTGAGTGATGGTTGTGGGTGGTAGCCGGTGAGTGCGATGGGTATGGCGTATGTTGTGGTTTGGTGGGTAAGGTGGTAGCCTTGTTAGATCTTTCTTGGGTGGTTTTTCTTTTTTTTTTTTTTTTTTAATGTTTGTATATACTGTGTGGTTTTATCTTCAGTTTGTACTTCCAACTTTACGATAATTGGTTTTTATGGTTAGCGAATGGGGCGATTATAGGTTGAGGCCAATTGACGTGTCCCCATGCTAGCTGCTTTGTGTCGTGCATGGTTCTTTCATATATTTGTTCGTGTTCAATGAAACATTTCCTTAGAGGTCTTTTTTAAAAAAAAAAAAATTAATATTGAAAAGGATGATAATTAAAACATAGATAAGAACCATATTACATTCTGCTTGACTACTAGACTTTATTTATCTATTATTCATTTGGTTGAATGAATAACAACGTAATATAAAGATGTACTAAATTAGGAATAATTTAAACATATATCAAAAAATTAGTACTAATTAATATTGTTGGTCAGCAGAAATCGAATTTAAAATTTCATATTTTACACTCTAATATTAACATATCACTCTAATTTTACAAATTCTATTTTACTCTCATTATTAGTTTGAATTATTTATTATAAGAATATAATTAATTGAACTTTTGGGAAGTTTAGAAAAGCAATAGAGGACTAACTTTCTAAATAGTACTTCCACTCCAATAAAAGACTAAATGTATGGATAAGATGCGTATGGTAGAATCGATGCACATAAGCTTGTACCCACGAAGAAGGGAGAATCCTTATCCTTATTAATATTTGATGGGTAGGAAGGAGCAAGGCACATTCAAGTTTATTATATATTGAGTTAAAAAATTGTCATTTTAACTCAATATAAATAATAAATAATTTTAAAATAGATCACTTTATTAGTTATAATTTGTCGTTTGTAATTAATTTACTATCCGCCTATGTTTTCTATAATCTATAATAATTTGTTTAGAATCATTTAATTATATTTGTTTACTATCTGTTTGTCTCATTAGCATTTTTTATTATTTGTTTATATTTTCTGTAAACCGCAATAAACTCACCGAACAAGATATATTGATCATTAAAAAATTCATTGTAGCCAACGCGAGCAAAATTTACGTCATTGGAGATATTTATAATAATTGCAGTGAGTAAATTGCAAATTACTGGATTAGGTTAATATTTATAGAAATTAGAGGGAATAAATGAATACTTTGAAAGGGTCGTACAAGACATTTTCATTTTAATTCAAGTTATTTAAATTTAAATAAAAATAATATTAAATGTTAAACGATCAATTTTCTACTCATTATGAATAAATAAATAAATAAAAATATAAACAAGGGAAAATACCAAAAGATGGCCCAATTTTAAGTAAGAAAATAATTTTTAACTCAATTATATATATTTTTAAAAAGGTCATATTTTTAACTCTTAAAAATGTTAAATTTATTTATAATTTGTTTATAGTATATTTATAAACTGTTTATATTTCATTATAATTAAAGTAGCTATTTTGAGAATTATTTTTTAAAAATAAAAATATGACAAGGATGTATTAAAATTTAGTGGGTATTTATGTCAACCCCTATATAAAGTATTATAAATTGTACATGACGTTCGTAAGTACAATTAATTTTTACTTTTATTTTCTTAATTTTTCAATGTATTGGAGCACTAAAAAAAGGAAAAATATAAAATCTTACTTGAAATCTTTAAAATATATTGTTTTGAACATTTTTAGTTTTAAAAATATACTCGTATATTTCTGTTAATATAATAATCTATTTTCTATCAATTCTTTGACTAATTATATAGTTAACCTTACTAATTCTATGTATTATCATTTATTGTAGAATAATTTGTAATTTATATCTTCCATAAATTCTATAATTATTTTTTTTATAGAGAAGTTGGTATAAACTAAATTTGAGACTTACGAGTGAAAAAAATTTGATAAACAAATTGTTTAGAATAAAGAATAATTTGTAAGATAAATAAGGTTAATTAGGTAATTAGCAAAGAATCAAAGGGCATGAAAATATTATTTAATAAAAAAATGAAACAGTCTAACAAAATCAAAATATAAGAATAAATCAAATTCTTTTTTAACTAAAGGGAAAAAACAATATATTTATTTTATTTTATTTTTCATCAATGCACAACAATATAATTCAACAAATTTCAAAAATAATTTCGAAATTTTGGATAAACAATGAACTTGATATATAAAAAAAAAAAAAATGAAACCTTCTTTGACATTTAACTGAAGTAACTAAGTCCACTTAATTAGTCAAAATTTGCTAAATAATCAACTTTACATGAATTTGGTATTTCCTGTAAAATTGAACTTTCACTCAACCAAATACTTATAATCACTTTTAAAACCATAACAACTTTTTTTTTCAAGTTTTAAAAAAATAATTATTAAAATGTAAGTGCATCTAAAAAATAAAAATAAAATAAAATAAAAAATTATCATTTTTTTATTTACTGTTTATTTTTATTTATAATTTAATTACTATATTTATTTTTATTTCTCTGTTTATTATGATTTATAATCTGATTATCACTATTTATAATTTATTTACATTGTTCATAATTTGTATAAACTTGTTTAGCATCTTTCATTTATAATTTGTTACCGTTTGACTTATCTGTTTACCCTTATTTATAATTTATTGACTATTATTTTAATAAGTTTATATTTTGTTTATTATCTGTTTAATTTATTAATATTTAATCAACACTTTCCATTTAAAATCGAACAAAAACTTTAACAAATCACCATTTATAACACACCATAGTACGCAGCATTATATGCAATCATATCCCTTTTAAATCATCGTGCATCAACCAAACAAAATTTAAAAAAAAAAATCAATTGAAAAAGAATTGATTAGAAAACAAATAAGAAGAAAGAAAATGATTATTATAAGACTTGTATTTGTTGATTTTTATTGTCGGTGGTGAGGATAATTATGATCAGCGGTGGTCTTTCTGGTGGAGAAAGCAGATGGCTTGATAGAGGTTGTGGTGGATAATGGAGAAAAAAAGGTAATGAATTTCACAGTAAGAGCATCCTCAACAAAAATAAAGCTCTTCTTCCCTTTACTTCATTTTATTAAGTACATTGTTCCCATTGCTTTTAGGAGTATCCAAAGTTTGGAAATCAACAGAAAAACATAAATTACCATAATAATGTAATTAAAGTCATCAAATATAAATCCACAAGGATCAAAAACCTTCAAATCAAAATTAATTTGTGTAAACAAAATAACTATATATATATATATAAATTAAAAGCTAACTAATTATATATAAGTTTATATTTAAGCTTCAATTTCAAACCTTGGATATTTGATTGAGCCTATTGATATATCAATCTCAATCAAATTTTCCTCTTCATTCATCTCATTTAGCTCAGCCAAAAGCTCCATTAACCCTCCATGAAAATCTGGCAATTTCTTCTCCATATTAATCATCTTATTGCTACATACTTTGTTATTATCTTGTTTATGTTTGTGTCCAATGTAGTGTCCGCTCGGAAGTGCAATTTCAATCAGACTTTCCTCATCAGATATAGATCCATCCGAACACTCGGAGCTCCGAAATATTTTGTCTTGAAATAACCACTCCACTTCAGAATCTTCTTCACTTGTTGATGATCTTGCTAATGAATTATCCTCTTCTCCATCATCTTCTTCTTTCTTTGATTCTCTGATTCTTGAAATATTCTCTTCGTCTCCTCTTCTTATTTCTTGAGCAGGCTGCACTGGTTTTTGGTTTGGGAAGTTCAAAACAAGAGTAAGTAGAGTTATAAAAGATGTAAAAAGGATAGGTAAGAAGGCGCCATAAGTGAAAACATAAGCAAGAATTAAACCAAGAAAAGGTATCCATGAAAATGGGTTTTTCAAGAAACAAGAAGCAGAAGGCATTTGTTTTAGCTTGTTTAAATAATTATTTGCAAGAAAGATATGGAAATTAAGGAAGCTGTTTTGATAAAAGTATCAGATCTAAAGAAGAAGATATATACATAACAAAGAAAAGAAAAAATCACAAGGTTTCAAATAGAGGTACTGCTGATTCTGATGCTATTTGGTGTTGAACAGACATCAAACAAGACAGATAGCAAAAAATGGAAAAACCAAAGCTTAAAATGATGTTAAGTGCTTAGAGATTGAGGAAGAAGAAGATAATTAATACTTAATCAAGAGATTAGCAAAGGAGAAAGAACTAAACATATATTTAGAAAAAGTAATATTATTTAATTAAAAATGTAGAACAGTGGAGTTGTGCCCTAGCTATAGACAGAAGCTGACTCTCTTGGTAAAAAAAAAAAAAAAAAAAAAACACAGTTTTCAAGTTCATAAAGAAACTGGGTAATACTAGTACAACAGTAATCACTTATAAAACTGATTCTATCTTTGCTTAAGTTAATTAATTAGAGATTCTGGGTATTAGAGAAAAGCCATGTGCTTACATCTGAGCTTACCACATGCCACTTTCCCAACAAACAAACACACATATCTACATTATTAATTTCTGCATTAGAACCCTAATTCAATCAAACCTTCATTTAAGAATTGCCCAGTACTATAATATACATTTTTCATTTCAAAAATGACAAACAGTTTCATATATTTTGAAACTCTAAAACAAATCAGAAACTAATTTTCAGCAAAACCAAAGTTTACCATAGTGGTCAGAGGTGGACAATGCCACCTTTTTGTAACAAACTATGTCAGATTTTGCAGTCATACATAAAAGTCTAGGCTAGCTATGGAGGATGGGGTTACAAAGTGGAATATTCTTTGAATACTCAGTCAGTCCAAATCATGGAATCCAAAGGCATTAAGCTTGTCAACTAATTAATTAAGTATCCTTTCAAGTTGTTTATTACTAATTACTGCATTTGATCAGTATGGGTCAAATTTAGGGCATTCATTTCAGATAATTAAAGTGAGCAAACTATTCAAATGAAATCCCAAGATCTTATCTTTTATATTAATCAACAATTGGCACAAGTAGTGTAGTGTAGTGATTGAAGAATATGGTATTGGAAATAAATATGGAAATGGAGCGCAGGTCTCATAATAGTAATGATGGCTTCAACTAAAGGATCATCACTCACTCTACTGGAATACCTCTGCCCCACTTCACTAAATTCCGGTCGAAAGTACCACTTTCCTCTGCCTACATTAGTTTACTTTTTTTTCTAATTAATGGAGGTTCAATTTTTGAATTCATTATTATTATTATCATTATTTTAAAAACTATATGTAGTATTATTTTTAAACAATAAAAATTAAATGTTATGATATAAATATCTTCATTTGAATAAAAATATTTTTTTTGATAATTATACCTAAAAAGATTTATCAAATATTTACCGAAAATCTTTGATTATTTCATGTTTTTACACAATGTCGTCGATCAATGGTTAGTCCGACTTAATTTCCCCTAAATATTTTTCACGTAGTTTATTATTTGTTACATAGTTAGAATCATTCACTTTTATTTATGGTTAGGCTAAACACCCTTAGAACTTAAACTAGTAATATTCAAATAACTGTTCCTAATTTTTGAACCCTTACTCATAACTATACTTCTTAAAGGTTAATTTTATTTAAATCTTGTTGTGGAATTCTACATGAAGCTTATGGAATGTGAGAAATGGCGGGTTCTAAACATTCAGACTAGTAATCAAACTTTTGTTATTATGAACTTGTTTATATAGAAAAATTGTAAGGTGAATTTGGAGTTTTGAAGTCCCCAAATTGTGTGGTTTGGTTTTTTTAATTCGAAAACGGATGGATGGAGGTTGATGTTGCAAGTAGCACAGTAATTTAGTTAGAGAGCACGTTGCTCTCTTGGTTAATAAATTGCAAGACTTTGGAAGGAAACCTGAGAACACTTGTCGGCCAGTTGCAAGTGCGAGATACAGGAATTAAGGAATGCCACATGAACTCCAAACCATTTAACTATCTTGAAACATTCAAATGAGACATTTGGATACGGAATGTCCTTTAGAAGGAAGATCTGAGGAGGGGACCATTTCTTATTTTTGATTTCTACTTTTTGCATTGTATCTGCTGCTGTTATCCTATGCACTACTTTCACATTTTCTTTCTTTTTAAGCCTTCTTTCTTTTTGGCTATGCAGAGTTGACTAATCTACATTCAAATTAGCCAAAACTACTAACGCTCTCACTAAGGCAGAACAATTCTATACCAAGTTGCTTTACACGTCCTCTTTGTTTTAATTGTTGTCTAACAATTTCTTTCAAAGAAATAATAGTTTTAAGAACCCTTAGAGTCATGAAAAAACTATCGTTGATAATCCAGACCTTCATTTTCCTTTCCTTTGAAAGTTGTTGCTATGTGATGATCTTCTGCAATATTTTATTAAAATTTGCAAACCTGAAACTCAGCGTAGGTGATTAGGTGATTAGGTAAGGTTGAGTAATTTTCTTAAATGGTTTCTAGAAAATATTAGGTGTTGGGAGGTAGCTTGGGTTGTGTTGAGTTGTGCCTCAATGTCACGAGTTTGACTTTGTTTCTTGTGCGTTAATCTGTAAGGAAGAATATAGATATTGATAGGCGCAATGGTGTGTTCATATATTCTATAAATATTTACTTCCTTATTCTAATTTGATAGCACTATTCTTTTAGGATTTATGTAATTAAACCCAATATAAAAAATTATTTCATAAAGCTAAAATTACTTATAACAAAAATAACACAAAAATATAGAATTAATAAAATAGTATATTTAGAAAAAATCTCAAAATTTCAATAAAAAAAATTTAAATTTTTATAAAAAAATGTCAAAAAAAAAAATCGGATATCACCTAATTAGCTTTTCCAAGAAAAGCTTCAAGCTTCCGGCCACAACCCCCGATACACACCCACAGGCGTGAAGCTAACTTCTGGCCGAGTCAAGATCGTCGCGTCAGGTTCCGGTAGCCGCCATTCGTACCGGTCAAAGTTTGGTCAACGATAAAACTCCATTTTCTACAAAATTTTCCAACGATGATTTGCCACCTTTCGGCGACGCTATGCCCCGATTTCGGTGTCAAACGACTCGCATTTTTTACCTCTTTCTAATTTCGTATAACTCAATCAGCTTCGTGATCGTTTTTCGGTGGATGACTTTCAGTTAGCCGGCGGTTAAGCGAGAATGGCAATTAAGACTTCATAAAGTTGAAAAAAAATAAAGGTAACAACTTACTAAATTTCCATAAACTTCAATAAGAATCATTAAAAAAAGTCAATAAAATTCAATAAAAATTATCATTAACAATTAATAGCATTCGATAAAGAAAAATTCAAAAACACATTAAAAAATACGGAAAAAACTTCAAAGTATTTTAAAAATTTAAATGGCATTTCTAGGCACTACAATGGGGCATTATAGAGGCGAAATCTGACAACTGTCTTTGAACGAGACGTTTGAAAAGTATTTATAATAATCGTTTTGACACTCGCAACAAAAATTATAATTAAAACCGTTTATAACTAATTAAATACAAATCAATGATGAAAAAAGATTTTTACTGATTAAATTAAACTTATCAATGATGAAAAAAGATTTTTACTGATTAAATTAAACTTATATAACTCATTTGGATGTTCAGAAATTATTACAAATTATTAGAAATCAATATAAATAATTAACAAGAATAAAACATAGTCCAACTCCGTATCAAACTCGGTTCGACCAACTGAACCAGTGAATTCACAACCGATAACTGAACCGATGGGTGAAAACCAAATATCAACCGAACCGCAATATTTTCCCTTCGGTTTGGTTATTCAAACGAAAATTACAAAAAAATTATTCTCACCTCCATTCTCAACTCCAAAAAATTTCATAAACAGAACCATCAGAGAAAAAAAATGATTAACATCCAGAATATAACACAAATATAATCTTATAAAACAAAATCATCAGAAAAAAATGATTACAAAATTCACATGCAAAAATTAATTAACATCCAGAATCATCAGAGAAACAAAATTCATAAACACAATCTTAAGATCACCAAAAAAATGATTCATTAACACAAAATACAACAAAGCCAAAAGCTAAAGATAAAAGAAGAATAATGAAAAACTAAGGATAAAAGAACACAGAATGCAACTAATCTTCAACCTTCAAGTCTTCAGTGACCGCGACCAAGAAAAAAGAAAAGAAGATGAAAACGGCGGCGGCTGGACATGAAGACCGAGAAACTCTAGTTGGTGTTGCTTCCTCATGGCAGACAGTTGCTTTTCTTCAAGATCGGCGTTGCTTCATGAAGATACAGAGGAGACAAAGAATAGAAGAAGGGCTAGCGGTGCTGGTTTTGATTGCAGAAAAGAACGGCAGAAACGTCGCCACCAAGGATTTGTTTGAAATATCGTGTTTGAAGAAAGAAGATGAAGTAGGAGATGAGAGAAAGGGGCTCTGGCTCGTGATTGAGAGAGAGGGGCTCGTTATTGTGGATGATAAAGAAGAAAGATAGAGTGAGAAAGAGATGAAGGTAGGTATCGTGAAACAAGAAGATGAAGTGAGAAAGAGATGAAAGGGGACGGCAGAGAAGAAGTTTTTAACCTAGGTTTAGTTAGATCATAGATGAAAGGAAGGGTATCGTGAATCGCCCCAAATTGGGGCCGAACTGTGAACCGATCCTAACCAAGATTTTATACAGTTCATGAACCATCCTTAAATCGTCCACTTCACGGTTTGGTTCAGGTTCCTCAAATTTTTTTTGACCCAATGGTTGGCGACCCCAAAACAACTTGAGCTGAAGTGTAGTCATGTCTACTGTCGTAGTTAGTTATGTGATGAATAACACATCAAAATTGAGCCAACTTCAAGACCGTGATCCTAACAACAGTATGAGTGCCATGTGGAGGACCTGGAGGCTGGTTATTTCCCTTTATTCTCTGGGTCTCATGCTGGAAACCGTAGCCGCAATATCCTATATGAAGATAGAGAAATAGTAGTCTAAGTTTTGGCAAACTTCCACTCAAATTGACTAAAGGCCATTTAGGCTAAAATGAAATCTACCATTATTTTCAAGATATATATTCATGCATATGGTTTTTTTTTTTTTTTTAATTTAAATGAGCACGCTAATAAACCGAGTAATATTATGGTTTACACGGTGAGAATAGTTTTCCTCTGAGTATCAAATTGAACGATATTAATTAAATCTAATACCTTCTTATTTTACCATTTTCGTAGAAAAATAGTATGATCAATCAGATAAATAGTAAATTTTTTATATTAATTAGTGTGGATCAAAATTAAAATCTAAGTTCTTAAGTAAGTCAAGAAAGCGAATATAGAAAAAAAGAAATCAGAAACGTTTGACTTTAGAAGGTTTGGAAAAGGAAGGAAGTGGATGGAGGCCATTTTCTTGGCCTTCCTAATTTTAAAGTGTCCATCAATTAAAATTAGACATGTAGATTATATGCAAAATTTATTCTTTTGCCATATAAATTAATTTTTGTAGAATCCGGAAAATAATTAAATATTGAACTTAGTATAGAAAAGGTCAGAGACATTTTTTCACAATATGATATATTTTTTTTAGTGGCTATGAAATTGTATTTGAGACTGTGTGTTGTGGACGTTATGCATCCAAATTCGTGGAATTAAGATAGACTTAACAAACATTAAAAATCATTTTACATTTATTTTTTGGATAATTATTATTTTGTTCATTTATTTTTATATATTGTATAAATTTAATCTTTGTATTTTTAATTTTTGCTACTTCTGTAACTTTGTATCCTTAAAATGAGGTAACATGTTCAGTTATATAGCCCTTTGACAAATAAAGAGATTATTAAATATTGGTCATATTTGAAGAATTACTTATTCAACCAATTATTGCAGTTTAACCTAAAGTATAAAAATTGTTTTATTTTATAGAAATCAATAATTAGTTATTTACTTTTTCAAATATTATACTTTATAGTTTTGGAATAACCAAATAATTAAATAGGAAAAAATAGTGACTAAAAAATTTGGTAATATTGATATTTAAAATAAAGGGATTAAATTATATAATATATAAAAATATAGGGACTAACTAATAATTATCCCTACATTCTTTTTTTTTCTTCCAAAATATAATATCTAACTTATAACTTTGATTGAAAATTAATCAATCCAAATACAAGTGAAGAAAGGGGAAAAAGAGAAAGAATTACACTATATGAATATGAAGTTGTACGTAATCACCTAAAATTGAATCCAACTAAGTACGATGAAAATTGTAAGCTATGTTTGGGAGGAGTTATTGTCTATCGTTAACCTCTATGACAGAATCAATCGGGAGCGCATACCTCTAATAAAATGGAATTGGGTCACATTAGTTCGGTTCAATTAGTATAAATCATATCCAATTGAAAAAATAAAACCAATCAAATTGGGAACAAGTAACACATGCAAAATCACATCCCTGCAATGCTCCAAATCATCACATAATAATCGTCATCAACGCCTAAACACATTCTATCAAGTCATTCAAAGATAACCACCATACCCATTAGGCAATAAATAATAATAACATTTTATCAAATAAAAAACTCTCATTTCTAATTTAAAATACTTACTAAAGAATAATAACGGAACAGAGTAATTTGAGTTGCTTACAAGTATATGTTAAAAAGAATTACACAAGATAAGTCATAAATTTAATTAAATTGTGAAATTTTCTTAGCAGTCCAATTGAATTTGAACACTTGATGGTTATTAAAAAAATAATAATTGTCAATGAACTAATCCAATCACATAATCATTTGCTTAAAGTTAAAGAGAAGTTGAATTTTAAATAATGACTTTGTGATAATCATTTTCCTTTGTTAGATATCAAATTAATGAGGTAACTGAGATGAGCAACAAATGTCAACTTGCAAGGCAAGCTATTAGAAAATGACCTATTGATTGGAACCAACGGTCCAGATTCTCTTCTAGTGTCACATCATTATCTCCATTATAAATTCAACAATTTCATATTAATTCTCTCACTCTTTCTTGTGCTTATATTCTTATTTTTATTTTGTTGCTTTTCATTTTTGTTAAGAAATATAGACTGAGGAAATCATTGTCATTAGATTCTTAAACCCGTAATATTTAATCTCCCAATGGAAATTTTGTCAAGCATTAATTGGCTGACATAAACTTTTAATTTTAATTAACTTTGTCATGATCACTCATTGGATCAACAAAAGAAGAAGATGCCCTCTTTTTCATTTTTACTTTTCTCTCCAAATATTTCCAATTAGAATTAATTATGTTTTAACTAATAAGATATATTCATATTTAGTTATTTTATTTATTTGTCACGAAAATAGTAAGATGTGAATTTTTGAGCTTCCTTTACATTGTTTTTTTACAGCACTTCTTTATATTAAAAAACAAATAAATGTCTTTATTATTTGATTGTAATAATTTGAAACATTAAAAAGAGGTAGGGTATTAGTTGATGGTGGATTTAAATTAGTAGTGGAATTCATAGGAATGGGGGGGAAAAGGGCAAAAGAACTTTACAACTTCTCACATGCATAAGTATTTATTTATTGTGGGATAGATTTCTTGCTAAAGGAAATACCATGTCTAGGTGGCACCAACTTTTTCTTTTTTTAGAATTTAAAACCACTTGGATGTAAAAATTCAAATATTTTTTAGAAGCTCCAGTAATTATCACTCAGCAACCAAATCTATTATTTAATGTTTTTATTTGATGTTATAAATAATCAATTTGGGATTACATGTCTAGTGTAGTTATGCTAGGAACTGGAGCTTATTATGAGTTGTATGTATGAAATCTCTAGATCGAATCAGATTAAATATGATATATTAAGTTAGATCGCTTAACTATTTAGTTAATTTTATTTTAGACAAGTGAATTTGAACAAAGACAGTTAAATGATTATTTTGCAGGCTTGTGTGATCAAATACCGGTCTAACTGTAGACCGGTGTCCGAGTTGGATCACAATATGTTTTTCTTTTTTCATTGAATTAAATATATATATACTTATTTATAATATGTTCCAACTCCTTTCATTAAAATTTTCTTTTCAGTATACTTATTTAGAAAATCTGTCGCCGTTTTCGCTGACCAAAATATTAAAAGTACTAAATTATTTTTAGAGTTTTTGGTAAATAACTATTATTTTAGACAAAACTAAAATCATATTTTAAGAAATACTAGTACTAGGTGTACTAAGTATACTAATATGCTTGAATGACTACTCCAAAAAGCCATGTACTAACAGTGTTTTGGGATGTTTTAACTTTTAATGAAGTCCCCAATCTTTGTTTAATTTTAATAAAAGTATAATTATACGTATTTAATTTTTTACTAGTTTTTATTATTTTTGTGCGTCTAACAAATTTACTCATTATATAATTTTGAAATTTTTTATATTTATAATTTGAAGACATCAATTATTTAATCTGGCGATGATAATTGTTTTGTTCCTGGGCATTAGAATAAATGGCGGTATTTACTCAACCATATATGGGTGTAAATAAAAGAGTTTAATACTATAGATTAAGCTTATGATTTAAACAAAAATGATTAGTCCACTTCCAGACGAGGATCTTCCCAACTCATTGGAGAACCATTTCACTTTACAGTGAGAAACTTTCTCCAAAGAGGGAAGACAAATTACACTTTCCAAAAAAACTTAATATTTTAGATTTTTTTTTTTTTATAAAAACAACTGCCCACCAATCAATCAATCAATCAATCAATTAAAACAGATCAAAACACTCTCCAAATAAATTAAGCATGATGGCTCTTTCTCTTTCTCTTTCAATTTGAGGTGAGTCAATTATGTGTTTCTTCCTTTCTTCTGTTTGTGCAATTTATTTGCAGTGATGGGTAAGTAAGTTTTAATGTTTTCACCAAACCCCACATAGCAACTTTCATTTCTTACCTTCTTTCTCTCATTTTTTACATTTTTGTTTTTCTTGATAAGCTCTGAAAAGAATATAGTGTAGTATTAATCTAGGTTAACAGAAAAATTTCTAGGTTTGGGTTTGCTTTATTCCAAATTTGACAGGGATGGGGAATGCTAGTGCCAAAATTGAAGTAGAAGAAGAAGAAGAAGACAGTAGAGGTGAGGGTTCAAGTTCATATACAGAGGCAGAGCCTATGGCTCACTCTCCTCCCACTACTCCTACCAGACTCAGACACTTACACCCTTTCCTCTCTTTCACTCCACAGGTCCGATTTCCTTTTTTTCTTCTTTATATATGGAGGAGAGTTGATCCTAAATTTTCTGTAATCAAGTGAATTTTGTTTCTCAATTTTTTATGGACTCTTCCTGTCAGACAAACATAATTTTTCTTTTCGAATTAGTCACTGTTTTTTGTGTTTAAGGTTATTATGTACTTTCTATTTTGATTGTTCTTATTTTTGAAGATACTAACACATAGAAGGATATAATGGAAAACCCTCTGAAACATATGAAATTCTTCTACATATAATAAAGTTTATCCCATTTGTTTAACCCACGAAAGCAAATTTAGTTTCTATGTTGTTGTTTATTCTAAATAGAACTTTTATATGCAAAAGGAGGCTCATTTGAGGCTCTAACAAAGAATTCAAGAACTGATAATCAATTTTAGTTAAATTCTGTTTTGAGCTTTCTCTGAATTTATGTTCTTCAGGTTCCCTTGGTTCGTGGAGCAAGACCTGGTGAGTTGATTCATGTCCGGAACCATACAAGGATGCATAACACCATAGATTGCAGGGATACATTCTCTGAGAAACTGAACCCTGTTATAATAACATGGAGTTTTGGTGGGAAGCAAGTTGCTGTCACTGGATCATGGGATAATTGGGATAAAAGGTTTTCAATTTCATTCAAGTTTTAATCTTTCAAAATATGTATCTTTTTGGTCTGCAGTTGTTTAAACAGAAAACTATTTCTTCTTCTCTTTGTCAGGCAGCCGTTGCATAGATCAGGTAAAGATTTTGTTATAATGAAGATGCTCCCCTCAGGTGTTTTTCGATATCGCTTTGTTGTTGATGAACAATTGAGGTATGCTCCAGACTTGCCATGGGAATCTGATGATTCAGGGGCTCCCTACAATATTTTGGATGTACAGGTAACTTCGTATGAACCTTTTCATCGCCTAAATCAAGTTATATAAATAATAGGTTGATCCTTTTCCTGAAGTGTAAATGCAAACTAAATAAGAAGAGTGAAATAATCAAGGAATCTAAACATTTCATATAGGCTGCAGCATCAGTTTTTCAGCACAGAGCATGCAACTCTATCAGTCTGCAATTAGTCTTTTACTCATTTTCACATTTTACCTGCTGCCTACCACATATAGTTACTGCATCTGCATTAACTGCAGTATCATTGTAAGTTGTTGATAGTAGTTTCTGTGAGTTTGTTCTGACCATTGTTATCTGCTACATAGGATGATGTTCCTGAAGCTCCAGAAAGCCTGTCGGAGTTTGAAACCCCTTCATCCCCGGTAACAAGCTACAATAATGACGTCTTAGATGATAATGATTTCAGTAAGCAGCCTCCTGATATACCTCCACAGCTTCAACTAACATTGCTGAACAACCAGTCTTCTGCTGTAGATACTCAACAGTCACTGCCTAGACCTCGTCACGCTGTCTTGAACCATCTTTATATTCAGAGCAACCCTGGTCAGCCCGTTGCACTTGGTTCAACTCATCGCTTTCTTCAAAAGTATGTGACAGTAGTACTATACAAGCCTTCCCGGCGATGAAAAAGCAATACCATATTCTTTCGATGCTATGGTTGTTAGAGATGGATTGATTTCACAGAATAGACCTTGTTAATATTAAAGTTCATGAAAATAGTGAATGAAGATGAGAAAAGTTGGAGTGTTTGTTTCAAAATTCTTCTGCGCAGTTGCTATTTTAAATGATAGATTTTCTTGTTTTCTTGCGTTATTGAACTTTGGTTGTGATGAAAGGCTTAAAAGATAAAGAAAATATATCAAATGAACATAGATACAAAGTAGCAAAAACAAATTGCAGATATCAGACAATTCAACCGTAACTCGTAATATCAGACAATTCAAAACAACAACAATAAGCCTTAGTCCCAAATTGGTCGGGATTGGCAATATGGATCCTCCGTTTACTACCATTATTAAAAAAAATAAAAATAAAAAAAGCTCATATTTAACAGGGATAATCAACTGCTGAAGTAAGAAAAAACTTATGATTTGATTGCCACTGAAAAGTAGTGCTTCAGGAATGCTCAAGAACAACATTCACAATTAGTATACAAATACATACTTATTTCTTAAAACTGAAATGCCTGAATCCTCTAACGTTGCCATTTCAGGTGGA
This sequence comes from Croton setiger, assembly GCA_948099555.1. Taxonomy (NCBI): domain Eukaryota; kingdom Viridiplantae; phylum Streptophyta; class Magnoliopsida; order Malpighiales; family Euphorbiaceae; genus Croton; species Croton setiger. The sequence goes on from CANUEY010106160.1 coordinate 21,841, forward strand.
TTTATAAGCAAAATCATCGCACCGGTACCTTAATCCAACCATTAGCAAAAGCAATGGCTAAGATAACAAATGGGGTTGACATACCAAATATGATAATATAAGGAAGAGGTGTTTTCATAGGATTCTCTCCTTCCCTTTCTCCTGCTGTCTGCCAATACCTGCCATTTTTTACATTAATTACCATTAACTAATGCTAATACATGATTTTTCCCTTAATTTCCACAATTAGTCAAGCAAATAGAACATAAAACTTAACTGTTCAGGTTCTTGTTCTCTGGTTATAAATTTCCTCTTCCCTTTTGGCTTAAGTTCTCCATCTCCTCCACCTGAAAGTACAAATTTTTAAGCATCGAATTCAAAATTAGTGGGAATTAGGCATAAAAGAAGAATAATTTGATTTATAATATATAAATAATTAGATCATGAAACCCTAATCCAAAACATTATAATTAGTTTGCTTACCGACTGCTTGGATCTTGAAATGATGAATCCTTTTGTTTGATGAAGTGAGAGTGTAAGATAGAGGAGATAAGGGAGATAAATAGGGGAGAAAAGGTGTTTGAGCTGTGATACAAGAAGAGAAAGCTAGTTTGGCAGCCATTTTCAGAAAGCTTATAAGCTGTGCTTCACCATTCCCTATGGTTGTTATAACATTTTACCAGAAATATTTGCAGTTCAGGACATTAACCTTATCCAAACCAACATAACTAACATGTCGAAGTCACCCATTTCTCTTGCTTACAATTTTTTCATTAAAAAAAAAATAAACTGTTTACATGAAATGTGGTACACAATTGTTGGCTATTTAAATATTGAAGAAAATTACAATTTTGCCACTCAATTTTCTCCAAATTTAGAATTTTATCACACGATTTTTATAAAATTATTCTGACGTCACTACCCTTTAATTCCGTCAAATTATTTCATCGTTTTATCTATTTTTTTTTTAGTATATTCCGTTAGTTTATACCGATTGTTCAAGTTCAAGAGAGAGTAAATAATTTTATTCCTAAAACACCGCACCTTCTATCTCTCCACGGCCAGCACTTCCGACCACCGCCATCTTCGCTCTCACCCTTACCACCATTTCTCTCACTTTTTAGACCAAAAATCTCAAGAATATCACAAATTTTAGTCATAAATTGCATGAAAACTTAAAATCATAACAAAACAAATTGCAATCCTACTATCAAATTACCCAAAAAACATAAAACTGCACTGCACTGTCAGTGAAGGTTGATGACTGGCTGGGTTCATCGTCATCGCCGCCGAGCGCTAGCCGAACCGCCATCCACAACCAATGCACACCATCACCATTAGTCGCGCCAGCCTCTACCAACCAAAGCGTCAGAGCCATGAAAACCAAATGATTTCATCTCTCCAATTTTTTCTGCCTTGTATAATTTTCATTGTTTCTAAATTTGTTCACTTGGATTATTAAATTATTTTTTAAATAGCTAAAATATTATATGATCTATTTTTTAAAATAGCTAAAATATTAATGAAATATAATAAGTATAATTAAATTAAATTTTTTTTAAACGAATATTATGTTCAATAAATTAATTAGAAAGTAAAAAAAATCAAAATCAAATTAATAAACTAATAACAAAGATGAAGGCAATGAAAAATAAAGACTAGAACCACTCCATAATACTCATCACAAAATTCAACTTAAAGCGTAGAGAAAATAGATTGGATGGTCACACAAAGGCAGAAATATAAGAAAAGAATAGATTAGATACTAAAAAAGAGCAAATCAATAGAATGAGACGAAAAAACAAATCCATGAAGAATGAAGAAGGAAATGGAGCATAAAAGAACTTGATTATTAAGAAGGGACTTTTTTTTTTTTTTTTTCCAAAGGCAGATATTAATACTATTATTAAACAAATATTGCAAACCCCCATTACAGAGGTATGAAGCTTAGAGATTAGCAATATTTTTTTTTTTTACAAAAATATTCGGAGAAATATTAGTAAATAGCAAATTTTCAATAAATAACACATTTTTAGAGAATTTACTATTATATCTTTTTATTTTTTATTTCTATTTTAAAATTAAAAATTTTAAAAATGAAAAAAAGAAGTTGCGGAACCACTGATCTTCCCTCCGTCTCCAGTCAGTGATCCAGTCAGCGATCTTGTATCCAGTTAGCGATCTAAGGATATCAATTGAAAAATCTTGTATCAGTCAATCATTCGGTACTTCTAGAAACGCCGTTAGATCACCAGAAGCTGACTAAAATAGTGGTAGAAGTTCTGAATGATTGCCGTTAGAAAATTGCAAACAACGATTTTCATTGTATTTCCGATGCAAATCATACGTTTTTTAAGTCGTAAAACTTGTAGCCGATATGATTCCAGTTGGATTAAGTTTCGCCAATAATAGTAAATGAAAAAATGGTGGCGGCCGCGTTAAACATGAACACAGAAATAGAAGATGAAGATGAAGTTCTATGCAAATTTTTACTTTAGTCCCTAAATTTTTTTTAATGTTTACAATGAGGTTCTTTTAGGATTAAAATATAAAACCTTTTAATATTTACACATTTTAATGTAATTTTTTAGATCTTTCAAATTTATATATTAAATAATTATACAAATTTGATATTTATTTACTTATTTATATATACAATTATTATATATTTATTAGTATATAAATTTAATATTTATATACTGCTTATATATATCGATATTTATAATATATAAATTTTATTTTTTACAAACAAATATTACATAAATTTGATATTTATATACATAGCAGTATATAAAATTACTATTTATATACTTATCAGAATATAAATTATATTTTCTAAACAAACAGTATATAAATTTGATGCTTATGTACTTATTAATATATAAATTTGATATTGTATATACTTATCAGTATATAAAATTGATATTTATATACTCTTGTTATAATTACATTATAACACCTAAACCATAAACTTTTTAACATTTTAATCCATAAATGACCTAAATGTAAACATTAAAAACTTAATGTACTAAAGTATACTTTTTCATATATTTTCGTCTTCTTTGCCTTCTTTTGTTTTTCATGTTTAGTGTTACCACTGCAAGAATTTCGGGTCAGTTATTCTTGCCGGTATTGGACTTAATCTAATTGGGACCACATTGACAATAAGTTTCTCAATTAAATCCACTAGAAATCAACCTGCAACAGGCCGAAAGCTTAACGGAAGTGACTGAATCTGATTGAAATCACAGTAGTGCTGCATATCTTTCATCTCATTTTTTATCGGCTTCATATATTCCGATGTATCGAACTACTCACCGATGCGAGAGTTTTCAACCAATACCTTTAAGTCTCCGATATGATGCTACTGGTGGAGGAGGCAGCGACTGAGGCTTGGCTTTGGTTGGCTTCTCCAGCACCACAACATTTATGTATTTTCAACTTTTTACATATTTAATTTTTAATATTTAATTATTTTTTAATTAGAAAATTTAGTATATTATTATTTGAATAATAGGAAGGGTACTTTGGATTAAAAAAATATAGATTCTAAAATATGTTATTTATAGAAATTTTTAAAAAATTGCTATCTACTTTCCATTATTTTCATAAAAATGTTATATAATTTCTTTTCTCAAATATTCCCAATTTAGTCTAATTTTAAAGGGAGAAAAAGGTAGAAGTCAAGGAACAACCGGAAAAAAAATTGCCGAGACCTTACCGTTGGCCACTCACTTCTCCTTTAGAGATGAGCATATAAAAGTCAGCAAAACCCAAAGTCACCAATAAAAAAACCCAATAGCCTTCTAAACGACAGACAATGCAAAAATTAGACTTGTAAGAAGAACAAGAACGTGTAGATTAAAAATATAAAAATAAATGTATTGAGACAATTAAGGTACCTTATTTATGAAAGTCTTAATTACATTTAGAATCCTGCTTAAATTCTTAATCTGTCCAATGCTAATGGTTTTACTTTAGTGGAGAAAAAAAAAAAAAATACAACTCAAAAGAGGTTATTTATTGAACATTTTGTAGCAGCCAATGAGGAGCTTAAGTGGACTTTCCCACTTTTTATTCATTGACTTTTATTTTTTTGGGACTGCGTTTTAAAGGATCAAATACAAATAAGGTGTTAAAAATTCAAATGTGGACATGATATAAGGACCTCGCAATCCATGATTGCGAATTAAGTAAATTCGCAAATGAGGAATGCGAATTTATTAAATTTGAATATTTTAATCAGAAATTCG
>CANUEY010106195.1:0-14297 GCA_948099555.1 Croton setiger
AAATAAGCATAACCATTCTTGCAATTAACAGGTGATGGACCCCAGACATCCGAATGTATAAGAGAAAAAGGATAATCAGTTCTTGTATTACTTAAAGGATATGATTGTTTATGACTCTTAGCTAAAATACAAGTATCACAAGAAAACTAACTATGAGCAAAAATTTTAGGAAATAACAGTTTAAGGTACCCTATAGACGGATGACCCAGTCTCCTATGCCACAACCAAGCCTGTCTTTCAGTTGTCCCGTGAGTCAGCATTGCGGCCCCATGTTGGTTCACCTCATCAACATAATATAATCCATTCTTTTCAGTGTCATGCCCAATGATCCTCCCCGTCTGAATATCCTGAACAATACAGAAACCAGGAGACATTAGAACTGTGCAATTAAGTTCTTTAGTCATATGACTAATTGACAGCAGTTTGCGAGATAATTCAGGAACATAGAGGCAATTCTGCAATTTTAGCGAGGGAAGAATATTAATACTTCCTGCTCCTTTAACCGGGACAAAATTTCCATTAGCTGCTTGAATTTGTAATTTTTCCGTTTTAGAGGAAGCATAGAAGTCATTAACATCAAAGGTCATGGTATCTGTGGCACCACAATCAAATATCCATTGGTTATTTATTTTTTTCTTTTTATCATATTTGTCCCAAATTGCAAGACATCTTGAAATTTTTGGGTCATTTTTGTTTATTGAATAGTATTCTGGACTTTCCTGCAAGCTGTCAAAAAATTGGGGGTCAATCTGTAATTTTTTAAAACAAAGAGGTTCCTTTTGTAGTTTACCATTCTGGCCCAGTAAGCCACATGTGGCTAATGACTTGGCAGAGGACGTGGCTAAATTTCTGGCCACGCGTCCCCCCTCCCCCTCACTTCTGCTGACTGGGTTCATTCCAGTCCCATTATCACCCGTTGATCTCCCAGAATCTTCTCCTCTCTCGTTCAGTTCTCTGCTAGGGTTTCCTTCCAGATTCACAATACCACCGAAACCCATTGTTCTGGTTCCTTTGCCGGTGCTGGTGGCCTCTCGGTCGCTCACCATGGTAGAGACAGAACCCTTAGCCCCCTTTTTCTTACTCTCTGTCCACCAATCAGGGTAACCGATTAATTTGAAGCACCCCTCACGGGTGTGCTTTCTGCCGCCACAGTATGAACATTTAAGGGTTCCTTTTTCTTCTTCACGCCGGAATGATGATCTGGTCCCTCTGGCCGAATCTGACCGGCTCACCAACTATTTCCCACGCCAGAGGGAAAATTTCCTGTGATGGCAACTGTCCCTCGCTCATGATTTCTCGTCTCATGGCTTCTCTTCTGAGAGTGGCATACGCATTCTCTACAGAGGGAAGGGGAGACTGTTTGAGCAGATCTCTTCGATCTGTGTCAAAAATAGATTTCACTCCAGCCAAAAATTGATACAATCGGTTGTTTTGTTGCAGTTTATTGAAGATAGCTGCATCTTCTGGACACTGCATAGGGTTTGGCATTCTCCGATCGATTTCCTTCCAGAGGGCTTGAAGCTGACCATAGTATTTTTCTAGGGTTTGCTCGCCTTGCTTCAGATTATTTGATCTCATATAAAATCAAAGGTCTGTAGTGAATCTGCTCCACTACTGTAAGTTTCCTCAATCGCCTCCCATAGATCTTTTGCTGTTGTATAATTGATGTACTGATGGACGAGATCATGTTCTATGTTCTCGATAATCCATGTGATGACCACAGAATCGTTCTGAACCCACTGTGAGTATTTCGGATCCGTTTGAAGGGGAGGGGAAGCAGTGATGTAGTTGAGCTTACCCCTACCCCGGATGGCTAAGCTCATAAGTCTGGACCATATTATGTAATTCTGGTCGTTCAATTTGGTTGAAATTAAAACAGGTTGGTTGTTACTGTTTTCGGTTGGTTTTTGAGTGAGATTGATGTTCTGGATAATTTCCAGAAGCTGACTCACACTTACAGGGTTGCTGGTTTCCCCTGTTTCATTTGTTTTGGTTGATGAGGCAGTAGTTCTTCTGCCATTTTTTTACAGGTAAGAACTTTTGGTAAGTGATGAGCTCTACGGATTGCTAACAGCAACCAGCTCTGATACCATGTTGTTTAGAGAGATTAGGGTTTGTTTCTGGAAAGCTTAAATCTTTATTCATACAGATTATTTATTTTATATTACAAACAGAATAAATGTAATTGAATGTAAAATATTCTACAATGAAGGTATGATATGATTCTGATTTCTTTCCATTTTAATTTGATGTTGATTCTGTTTCCTTTCCTTTCTTTCACTGCAATGTGTATTTCGCAATGTATATACAAATTGCTATTATTCATTGGTTCCATTTTAAATCGTAAGCTAAAAAAATGGAGAATGTACATCTATTCATAATAAATCCGTTAGAGTAGGGGTGTGTAAAACCGATTTAACCTATCAATTTTAGATCAATTCGGATTGGTTTTCCAGCTTAAGTAATTCAATTTTAGAAATAGAAATATGAGAGTTTCTTTAAGTTATCGAAACTTGTGTTGAAACCACCATATGATCATATAACGAAAACCCTTTTTTTTTTCATTCTTCACCTTCACATCTTTTTCTCATCTGTTTCACGCCATCCTTTGTTTTTTTTTTCAGAAGACCTTGCGTCCTTTTCTTCCTCTTCTTCATTTCACTCACAATTGACACCTCAGCCAACCTTTTTTCTCTTTCTTTCCCTCTCCCTCTTCTCATCACAGTCTTATGCCGACAACAAACCTTTAGTTGAATAATAAGTAAACCTCCCACCACAAACCTCTTGCTCTTTACCTTTGCTTGGATGGCCAAGGGAATTACAAAACGATATCTTTGATGGGAAAAAAAAAACTTTAATTTGATAAAGGATTCCATCATGTCATGAGCCATGCTTTCTCTCATCTTTGTGATTATGCTACATCGGGCTTTGATCTATGGAGATCTTTTATTTTTGAATTATTTAAATTTCTTATAATTAATTTATTTATTACTAATATGAACTGGATTGTGGTCAAACATCCTTGACGATTCGACATGGATCATTGACGAGAAGTAGATCTAAAAGGTTCAAGTCAATGCTTAGATTACATATTGAAGATCAAGTCACCAAGGAATTGGTCGAAGCGTTGGAGAGATGCATAAAGGATCTTGAAAATTAGTTACATTACTTATTGTGAGTTTTGGAGATTTAGAAGAAAGGAATGGAGTTGAACACGGGATTAACACAGCTGTGTTCTATGACCATGCAACAATAGGATTACTCCAGAAGTGAACACGGCCACCATAACGGCCGTGTCCATTTTTCAACTTAGGCGTGCTCAAGTAAAATATGGGCGTGTTTTACTGGACGTGGCCAAAAATTAAAACTGAGAAAATTCGTCCACCACACGCTCATGTCCGTGGTTGTGCCGCATTAGTCAGATACGAATTTCCTTTTATTTTGAGTATTTTCCTTCTAGGATTGGAACTACTTTTGTAAACCTACAAATAGGTCTTTTGGGTTGTAAACTCAATGATGCAGCTTATTCATTAATCAAATTTTAACTTTTGAAATTATCATTGCTATTCAGAGAGGTGAGGATTTGCTTTCATCAATTGCATTATGAATTTAGATTATTTATAAACGATTGTTGTGACGTTCTTTAGCTCGTTCTTACAAATCCTTCTATTATAGACGTTTGAGCTTATCTAAGCTTTAAGTGTCTTAGAGGGTGTTCTATCTTGTGTTTGGATTTCAACTATTGGATCGTGTGACAGGGTTTGCGACTTATGCCTTAGGGTTCCACGTCGATTGGTATTTGATCGAATCCTAAGTAAAATTTCTATCTTTTCAAATTAATTTATTGTTGAGTCAATGTTAAGGTTTTAGATTCATATCATTTGGTATCAAAGCCAATTTGCGAGTAGGCCCTTATCTATTCATGAGATCTAAGTTTGTTCTCGTTTGTGTTCATGGATTTGTGAAGTTATTCTTCTTAAAAAAAAAAAGAGTATTGCAGCTATTCAAATTCATGTTGAATAAAAAAAAGTGTCAATACTGATTGTTTGTCCGACTGGATAAGAAAAAAGCAAAGATTGTTAAAGTAATTGCTATTGTACTTGTGTTTAGTTGTTTGGTTAAATCTAAAATTAGTGGGGTCTGTCTTGATACTAGCATTTTGGGTAGAATTGATTAGGTCCATAAATTAGTTCACTGACAGTGAATTGGTTTTCTACATCATATCCAAATCGTTTATTTTATTGATCCCATTGTTTACAATTTTTGTTGAGCTAGTGTATCAGTGACATTGTTGGAGTATATTATTGGTTTCAATACTCTAGTTTTGAATATCGTGCAAATTGCCTCCGAAATCATCAAGTTTCTTTCTAGGTGTCTAGGATTAAGTTTCTAATTTCCTTGAACATTTTTTATTGTGGGTATTGTAATCTTTGTTTGAAAGTGTAATCGAAGAATCATAAAAAAGGGTAAGAGCATAAACATTGGAGTGAATTATTTTCTTTAACTAACCTTTTCATTTTTAGTTCCTTGTTTTTTTATTATAGGCAGTAACGAACACAAAGGATTCATGGATAATAGTAGTGAAGGAAGAGAGTCGCTAAAAATTGCGGATGACTATCGAATGTTCAAGCAGTAACTTAGTGGACCACTTGAGAGGTTAAGATAGTCCATGACTAAGATGAATCAGCGCATGAGGAATTTGATTATGGAACATCCAACCTCTCCTATAAGGTTTCTTCAAAAGGTAATACAACCATTGAGAGTGTGTTAGCTAGAGAAGAAGCAGAGAGGGTGGTTAACAATGATAGAAGAGAGAGAGGTTATAGGGGAGACCATAGAAGGGAAAGAGCAAGATATAATGATCATGAGGATAAAGAAAAAGTTGAGCAAGGTCAAGCAATTGATAATGATTTTTCATTTATCAAGATAAAGGTTCTTGATTTCAAAGGTAATAATAATGCGAAAGAGTACATAGAGTGGGAAAGAAAGGTAGAACAAATTTTTGAGTGCCAAAATTACTAGGAATAAAAGAAATCCCATATCGCCCTTGTCAAGTTTTGAAGGTATGCCACATTTTTTATGGGTTAAATTGAAGTCTAATAGATGAGGGAAAGGTTTGAGAGTCGTGCCTCCATAGGATGTATTAAAAGAGTTGATGAAACAAAGATTTATCCGTTCACACTGTTATAAGGATTTATACAATAGATTGGGTAGGCTAGTACAAGATGTTACAAGTGTAGAAAAGTACCACAAGGAAATGGAGATGATCATAACTAGAGTGCAAATAGAGGAAGACGAGCATAGGTTGATGTCGCGATTTCTAAGAGGATTAAATCAACAAATTGCTCAAAAGCTAGAGATGTAGGAATATAATAGTATTAAGGAAATGATTGATAAGGCCATGAAGATTGAGATGAGATTAAAGCAAAGAAGCTCTATCAAACCCAGTTATTCCAAGCCTCAAAATAGTGGAGGTTATTCAAGCTATGAGGATGGAGAGAAGAAAGAAATAAAGAGTCCTTTCCAAAAGGGCAATGCTTCTTCTTCTAGTGGTAAGGGACCTTCTAGTTGTCCGAGCAAGCAACAACTAGGTAATAACACTCCTACTCTCATAGAAAAATTAAATGTTTCAAATGTCTAGGGAATGGACATATTGCTTCACAACGTCTAAACAAGAGAGTTAAGGTTGCCACTGCTGATGGTGGTATTTTTTTTTATTTTGAGCCTTGTGATGTAAAGGATAATGATTTTCTTGAAAATGATAATCTTATTGATGATGATTGTGATGAGCATGTTGAGAATGCTTTGTTGGATGAGCATGGTGAGATGTTAGTTGCTAGGCGTGCTTTGAATATGCAGGTGAAAGAAGAAAACCTAAAATAGAAAGAAAATATCTTTCACACTAGATGTTTGATTGATGGTAAGGTTTATACACTTATTAATATTACTGGAATTTATACCAATGCTGTAAGCGTGACCATGGTATAAAGTTGGGATGGGTATGTTTGAAGCATTGTAATCCATACAAGCTACAATGGTTCGATGATAGTGAAAGTAAGAGTGACGAAGCAAGTAAAAGTATCATTCTCTATAGGTTGGTTCAAGGACGAAGTTTTTTGTGATGTAGTGCAAGTGCAAATAGGCCACATGTTGTTGAAAAGGCCTTGGCAATAAGATACAAAGGCACACAGTGATGGATACACAAATAGGTATTCATTTACCTATAAAGGAAGGTCGATTGTTCTTTATTGCCCTTAGAGGTTTATAAAAACCAATGGAATATGCTTAAAAGAGCATCAAATACAACATCTAAGGGTAGGGAGAGAGAACATGAAAAGAATGTAGGAAAATAGGCCAAATAAAAAATATAACCAAATTTATGACCCATCGGTGAGAGAAAACAAGAAAGAGGGAAGGCAAAAGCATACTTCCTATGCTAGAAGGAGAGATATAAAATATGCATTGGCTAATGGGCAGTTTTTTTTTGCTCATTAAATATAAGATATTGATGCTTTATTTGATAGTTTGCCTTTGATTTTTATGTCTTTGTTGCAAGAATTTGATGACATATTTCCAACAGAACTGCCAAGTGGATTGCCGCCATTGAGGAGAATCGAGCATCAAATTGATTTTGTGCCTGGTTTTACTATTCCAAATAGACCATCCTATTGAAGTAATCCAATAGAAAGCAAAAAGTTACAAAGACAAGTAGATGAACTAATGGAGAAGGGGCTGATTAGAGAAATTTTGAGCTCATGTGTTGTTTTTATTTTGCTAGTTTTAAAAAAGGATAGGACTTGGAGAATATGCATAGTTTGTCACGCCGTCAATAAGATCATGGTGAAATATAGACATCTAATATCATGACTTGATGATATGTTAGACGAGCTTCATGGTGCCAAATATTTTTCTAAGATTGATCTTATGAGTGGGTAATATCAAATTGATCTTGTGATGGTTACTTATTTAAAAAAAAATAAGTTCTGTGTGCCTAAATGCTCAATGCGTGATTTTTTTTTATGTTAGAGTCTCATTGTGAGGGACTCATAGGACATTTTGGGGTAGCAAAGACTTATGAAGTTTTGTTTGAACATTTTTATTAGTGGTCTATGCGCGATTTTGAGAGAGTGTGTTCTATTGGCGTGGGGACTCATAGGACATTTTAGGGTAGCAAAGACTTATGAAGTTTTGTTTGAACATTTTTATTGGTGGTCTATGCGCGATTTTGAGAGAGTGTATTCTATTTGCATTATATGTAGACAACTATATCTAAGTCTATGTCTTATAGATTGTATATGCTTTTAACTTTACCTAGTTTAACTTAAATTGATATTAACATGGATTTTGTGCTTGGTTTGCCTAGAACTAGAAAAGGAAAAGATATCATATTTATTGTTGTTGATAGGTTTAGTAAGCTGATATACTTTATTCTATATCATAAAACTAATGATGCCATTATTATTGCTAAATTATTCTTTAGGGAAGTAGTAATTACTAGGGATACCAAGTACAATCGTGTTTAATAGAGATACAAAGTTTTTGTCTCATTTCTAGAATGTATTATGGGGTAAATTAGGAACTAAGTTTTTGTTTTCAACTATATGCCACCCAAAAATGGATGGACACACAAAAGTAGTGAATTCTACTCTTTGTTACGTTGTTAAGTACTTTAGTTGATAAGAACTTACAAAGTTGAGAAGAATGTTTACCATTTATTGAGTTTGCATATAATCGTTCAATACATTCTTCTACGAGATTTTCACCATCTGAACTTGTTTATAGTTTTAATCCCTTAACTACACTTGATCTTGTTCCTCTACCTTTGAATAAGCTTTTGAGTGTAGATGGCGATAAAAGAGCTGAGTTGATGAAGAAGTTGCATGATAAAGCTCGAGTAAATATAGAGAAGCAGAACAAATCTTATGCTGATAGGGAAAATAAAGGAAAAAAGAAGGTAGCATTTGTCACTGGAGATTGGGGTTGGGTTCATTTTGCAAGGAACAGTTTCCAAATCAAAGGAATAGCAAGTTAGACGCATGAGGCGATGGTCCTTTTCAAGTTTTAGAGAAGATAAAAAATAATGCTTACAAGATAAATTTTGCAGGTCAGTATGGAGCTAATGCATCTTTTAGTATTTTTGACCTTTCTCCTTATGATGATGTAGATTTAAGGACAAATTTATTTCAAGAGAGGGAGAATGACACGGATCAGATTTTGGTCAAAGACCTGTTGATGATTCCACGTGAACTGTTGATGAGAAGTAAAGCTAAAAGGTTCTAAACAAAGCTTGGATTGCACATTCAAGATCAAGTCACCAAGGAGTTAACCAATTAAGCATGGACAGATGCACAAAGGAGCTTAAAGGATCACCTAAGTTAGTTACATTACGTAGTGCGAGTTTTGGTGAGTTAGAAGAAAGGAATAAAGATGTGGAGTTGAACATAGGTTCGACATTGCTGTGTTCCATGACTGTGCAATAATAGGAGTGCTCTAGAAGTGAATACAACCACCATGACGACCATGTCCAATTTTCAACCTGAGTGTGCTCAACTAAAACACAGGCGTGTTCTACTAAACATGGCCAAGAATGAAAATTGAGAAAATTCTCGACATGATCACCACACAATCATGTCCCTAGTTGTGCCACGTTAGTCAGATATGAATTTCTTTTTATTTTTAAGTATTTTCCCTCTAGGGTTCGGAATACTTTCTGTAAACCTACAAATAGGTTTTTTTTGGTTGTAAACTCGATAGTGCAGCTTATTCATTAATCAAATTCTTGCTTTTGCAATTATCATTGCTATTGAGAGAGGTGAGAATTTACTTTTATCAATTGCATCACAAATCTAAATTACTTATCAATGATTGTTGTGATGTTCTCTAGTTTGTTCCTACAAATCTTTCTATCATAATCGTTTGAGCTTATCTAAGTTTTGAGTGTCTTAAAAGGTGTTTTATCTTGCGTTTGGATTTGAGCTATTGACTCGTGCGACAAGATTTTCGGCTTATGTCTTAGAAATTCTGCGTCGATTGGTATTTGATCCAATCTCGAGTAAAATTTATATCTTTAAATTAATTTTCAATTTATTTTTTTGCATAGTAAATGTTAGTGTTTTAAATTCCTATTAATTACTGAATTTTTCTATAATTAATTTTTGTTTGAATCTTGCAATTTTATATTATTTATTATTTGAATTTTTTTTGTTATTATTGTTGTTAATTTTGAGATTTCTTCTATTATTTATTAACATATATTGGAATATGACAACTGTGATTGATTTTTTCGGTTATAACAAACCTAAACCGACTAAACTCGAAAAAATGGATCCAACTTAATCTCAATTTTAGTTCAGCTTGTTCGTAAAATTCCACAATTCTGGTTTATTTGCATAGCCCTCAATACATTAGAGTTAGAGATATATTTTTAAAATTGAATGATTACAAATGCAAGTTGAGCCACATTAATATTCAACGTAAGTTTTAGACTTTCTTAATTTTTTGGTTTTTCTTGAAATTATAATGTTTGATATTTTTTTTTTATTTGATATGAGATTTGTTGTATAGAATATTGTAGATCTCATTTGTTAGAAATATAAACATCTATTTTTTTAAAATACCTAAGATTCCTCATATTTATAATTAATTGTTTTTAAATTGACCATTATACCCTTATTATAATATATTTGCAACACTCTCTCTTTTCATTCATAAGGAGTAGTTCCTAGAAAAATAGCATTTATTACTAGTATATATGACATCTCAAGATACGGGTAAGTCAATATGCATATAGATCGGTTTAAATCGAACTAAAATCTGTTTAAGTCACTAGGAATCACATAGTTTGGATCTAAAATTTTAATTTAAATATATAATAATGATGTAAATAAGTAAGCAAATAAATAATAATAATGTAATTAAATAAGTGAAGATTTATTATGTAAATGAATGTTGTGTTGTGTGTTTTGGTAATCAAAGTTAAGGTACCACCAAGCATTCTAATGTTCAACGAGTTATTTGACTAATTTGCAAGTTAATAATTGGGTAGAAGAGATAAAGATTCATCAGCGCATCACCAGTTTGGAAATTACAATAAAAGGGTTAATTATAATGTGATCAGTTGTAGTATGGCGTGTACTAGGAGTCCAATAGTATTGTAATCCATGTATAAGATTTAATATAAATTAAAAAAGTGTGCAAGAACAAATAGTTTTATGAAAAGGAAGTTCTATACTGATGTTTATGTTTATTTATTACATAATTGTAACTAGTAAGCAAGAATTTATACATTTAGATTAGTCGGTATCTAGTTATGATGTTTCAGCTCGGTTTACTTGAGTTATGAGTGGACCAGAACGAGATGTCCCAATATAAATTTAAAAAGAGACTTATATTTTGAAACATTCAAAAATTAAAAAAAAAAATTTATATTTTAGAGACAATGGAGTATTATTTATTATTATTATATTTTGATCATTTAAAATTTATATTTCAATTAGGATAATAATGATAGTAATAAATAATAATAATTTTTTTAAAATTTTTGGTAAGATTTGATTCTTTGTAATAAAGTCTTTACCTTTTCTCTAAAAAATAAAAAACTCTCATTAATTTTTTTTTCTATAAAAAAAGTATAATCGTGAAAAAAAATTAAAATTATAAATTATTCCAGAATAATAAACCAATTTACAACTCATTAGTACTCATATTCATGTCACGAGGTGAATACAAAGTACTTTTGCTTAAACGCATCAATATTTATGTTCTCAAAAACCAAAAAACTATATATATTTAAACTTTAAGAGTTTGGTGAAAGCTAAAACTTTTTGTTAAGAAAAAGTAACAGATATTGAATCTTGACAGCATTTGTATGTGGGTGTAATCCTAGGACTTCATTTCCTTTTCTTTTTTAATGATGATGGATGGTTCACATTTAAAAGGTAACATTTAATTTTTTTTTTTCGAAAGCATTTAAAAGGTAACATACTTGGCTGTGTTTAATTTAATAGTAGTGTTATGATAATGCGAAGTTATAAATAAGCATATAATTAGGTTAATACTTTAATCGAACCGACCAGTAATAGGTTTGGTTCAGTGAGGAAATATTGATGTTCAAGTTTGGATTAAGTCAATTTGAATTCAATTCAAGTTTTTTGTTTAATATTCGAACTCAAAAGTTTGCTTTGAGTCTAATTCATTTAAAATAAAATCAATTTTTTTAGAATCAACCACCAAATAGGATAAATTAGCACTATTGCCAAAGGAATATATATTATTATCTTAGCAATTAATTTATTAATAGAACAGAATGACTTTTTGTCCTTGATATGAATTGCGAAAAACCTAATTTCACTGCTTCTTTCTCCTTTTTTTTCCAACATCGATCAATTGTCCTATTGTCCTTCCATGTCAATGATGAAAACAATACCCCTACATCCATTTCCACAATTTATGTCTTGAAGACAACCCTGTTTTTTTTTTCAATAATTTCTAATCAATTAAGGAACTGCTTTCTGGCAATCACTTACTTTGTTTCATCCTGGTTTCATTCTTCCATTGCTTAATCATAAAAATTGGGTCTTCATAATGTTGAAAAAATTTTCAATTACCTAAAAGAGAACAAAACACAAACAATAATCAAGAAAAATACTCACTCTGTGAAAAATTATTACAACCACAAAAACAAAATATTTTTCCATCTGACACTTTCAAAGACCAAAAACTTTTATACTCCAAATGATTTAAGAGACTACATCTCTAAATCCTTAATATAAAACACCTAAAGTGTTTTAGTGCAACTCCAGTTGAGTTACATCTTGATGTATTTTTAAAGCTAAAATCAAGTCTCATTTTATAAGAAAACTTCATCCTACATCATCTTCTCTAGTCGTTGTGGGATTCAAATGAAGGAATCCAAAAATTTAAAGGGAAGGAAAACAGAATATTTTATTAAAGTTCAAATCTTTTACAATTGGTATTCCTAAATGTTTTAGGAATTGTATACAATATCAAACTCAAAATTACCTATTGTAAATATGCATAAAAACCATTACATAATAGAGAAGAAGTTTTACGCCCAATAATTGAAACCCTAAATTCTTCTGGTGTCAAATTCTACATGGTATCAGAGCTTCTAATTTTTGGTCAAAGGACCTGAATAATTCTTGTTAGCTCATCATCTACTAGGAACCCCCTCAATGGCTGATGAAGTGAGCTCTTCTACTATAGAAACCCTAGACCAGTCAATCCAAATTAGTCAGCTTCTGGAATTCTTCCAAAAGTTGAATACCCAAAAACCTGCCATAGAAATAGTAATAAACCAATCAATAATCCTTTTAGAAAAATTAAATCACAATAATTATACAAAATGGTCAAAACTGATGCATCTTGCCATTAGTGGCAGGGGGAGGCTCAAGCATATCACTGTCAAACCCTTGCAGATTACCAATCCAAATTACAGTAAATGGGCACAAGCTGATTCAAGTGTTATAAGCTGGATAGTGGAAAACATAGACCCAATCTTGGTAAACCAATTTCTGGACTACCCTACTGCCAGGGAACTTTAGAAGGGGATCGAGGCCCTGTATAGCAGGGGAAGGGATGGTTTGCAGATTTTCGATCTCACTGTAAGGGCTAACAACTTAAAACAAGGAACAAACTCCATTGAGAGTTTCTTTAGCAAATTGTCAACGATCTAGAAAGAGATCGATAGAATGGAACCAAACCCTATAAGAGACCCAATCAATATCACCATCTATAACGAGATGGTTCAAAAACAGAGGCTATATCAGTTCTTAGCTGGAATTAGTGACGATTTCGATAAGGAAAAAATGGATCTGCTTAACAAAGAACCCCTGCCTTTTGTTGAAACTACTTACGCAGCCATAAGAAGAGAAATCAACAGAAGGATGATTCTGAGGAGAGATGATTCCTTATCATTGGGGTTGAACTCCTCAGAGGTGGGAGATGACCTTGCAGCCAAAAGTCGGTCAGACAATGCCAAATCTAGGGCGAAGTCATCATCCCAATAAGGGGATGATAAAGAAAATCTAAGGTGCTCTCACTGTGGAGGCAAGAAATATACCCGAGAGGGTTGTTTCAAACTCATCGGCTACCCAGATTGGTGGCCAGACAGCAAAAAATAGGGCACCAAGGGGGTTATTGCAACCACAGTGGGTGATCAAGAGACCGCCAGCACTGGTGGTACCAGTCTTTTTTCCGCTTTCCGACTTTTTAGGAAACCAAAAAGCTTAGAATTTTTTATTTTTGAAAATTTAAGTGATAAAACATTTTTTGGATGGTTGCCGAAACTAGTCGGTCTTAAAATTGATTAAAAGAGTCGCCACCCATTCGGGAACCGGTTTTCATTTTTTTAGAAAAACCAAATTTTATTTATGAAAAGTTGACTCCGTTTTTATATTTGGATAAGGCAAGTCTGAACCATAAAATTCCGAGTAAGAGGATAAGGTACGTTAGCCGAAATTTCATTTCGACTAACGCTACCGGCCTCTTAAACCGAGATTTCGTTTTCCAAAATTTAAGTTAAGTTTTTATTAAGAGAAAACAACTAGCGATGTTCCTAACGGTGATTAAAATCGTTTGCATACAAACACAAGGAAAAAGCGATAAATTGCGGAAAAATAAATACGGAAAGTAAACATCCCTTAGAACTAAATTATTCTTTCTCCGATTTCCGGAGAAAATAATTACAAATATTTCCTAAATTAATTACATTCTACCCATTTAATTACCCCAATTAAAACCCAAAACCCAAATATTAACTAAAATAAACATTAAAAAGAAAATTACAAAATGGTCCTCCGAATTATAGAAAATTACAATTAAGTCCAAAACAAAGCAAATCATCCATTCAAATCAACAATTATGCCAATTTGACACAAACAAGTCATAAGTTAACTAGACATTAAATTTCCTACATATGCATGGAAAATTACCAAAAAGTTCCTTAAAGTTTTGAAAATTTACAAAAAGGTCCCTATTATTTTGCAAAATTACTAAACTGCCCCTAAGCGTCATTTCTACTCAAAATAGCCCAAATAACACATAAAGCATGCAAAGGTAACAATTGGAAGCATTCTTTACAAAATTACAACTTAGTACCCTGACTTTGAAATAATTACGGTTCTGCCCCTTGGGTGCAACATTGATTATTTTACGGAAGAGGAAATCATCACACAATGCTGTGTTTCACATTAAACCTCCAACTTTATGGCAACAAGTTAAAATGACTTGCTGTGTAGATCCTAATCATGCAATTATGCTGCTAACAATGGTGCCAA
>CANUEY010106307.1:0-11391 GCA_948099555.1 Croton setiger
ATTCCCAGTTGAAATCAAAGGAGAGAGAAGGAGACTCGTGAAGAACGTTAAATGCGATGGAGACAGAAAGTAGTCAAAAGGAAGAAAAGGGGGCTTCGACTCAGACGTGCATTGAAGAGGGCCTCGACGACTGCTCAGGAGGAGGGACGTGGCCGCTCGAAGGCCATGGAAACCTTCCTTGAAGAGGAAGACTGAAGAGGAAATAAAAGGGGGATTTTCGAAACAGAAAGGGGGAGAGAAAGAGAGAAATCTGGGGGAGTTTTCTGGAGGGGAGAGAATTCTGGAAAACCAGAGAGAAGTTCCAAAAATCGTAAGTTTTCTGGGTTTCAATTCGAGTTTTTCTCTTCTGTAATTTGGGGTTTTTCCACTTTTAGGGTTATCAATTTCTGGGATTGATAAATTGAGATTAGGGTTCTCGAATTTAAATTGGGGGTTTCCAATTTAGGGATTCTGTTGTAATCGGGGATTCGAAAATATAAATTAGATTTAGGGATTGGATATTGCCGCTGTAAAGAAACAACAATCATTGTAAAGATTTCTGGAATTTCAGTAAAAGCTTGAACAAATTTGAGGTAACATTCGATTTCAATTACAGCTTCTTCTTTCTGTTCAAAATGACTGGTTTTAGTTGGGAACCCGATTGAAGGGTTCCATTGCTACCTGCTTCTAGTGTTGCTTCTGTTCATCGCTGTTTTTATTTATTTACTTAGTTTGCATCCTTCAAGTATGTTTCTGTTGCCTGGATAAGTCAATTTGATAGATTAGAGAATGAGGATGTTTGAATCTATGGAATGATTTAAGGATTCTTTTGCTTGATTAAAATCAGTGTCTGCTTGGATTGGAACTGATTGTCTTTGTTGAGCAGATGGATTTGCTTTATCCCTGAGCCAATCATGGTTCTGGATCAGGAATGGACCTTTTGTTGATCTAGTTATTCATTTGTCTCTAGAATTGTTTGATTAAGTCTTAGATACAAAGTAAAGTTATATTAGTTTGAATGTATACTGATCATGAAAGTTGCTGTTATTGATTGTGTTCATGCTGTTTCTGCAATCTTGTTTTGTTCCAACCCTCACTTTGCTAGCCATAAGCCTATCAATATGCTGCATCTCTTTTCATACGTAAATCCATATTCTAAGGCTACTTTTTAGAACAGTTTGTAATGGTCGTTTTGGATGGGCTAGTTGTTCTCAATATCCAGACTTTGCTTATTTTTGTTTACGTAAAAAATAGTTTTTATACCAGGCCTAGTCTGAGATCCAGTTTGACCTATGTTGAGTTCAGGAATGTATTCTTGGTTTATATTTTAGTAGTGGTTGTCCATATTGATGAAAGTTGGTAATTGTTCCTCCCCTTTCCTTGATGCTTATTATGATAAGATGACCATCCTGTGCGATTGATACTACTGCTTCTGTTCTGTGTTGTCACACATTCAGTTTGCAAGTTTATTTACCTTCTAATCTCAGTTCCTAGTGTCTTCAGATTGTCAATAAACATATATCTGCATTTCTGTTTCTTCATGGGCACTGTTTTAAATCATTTTATGAAAATAAGATTATTGCGGTTGTGCATGGAACTGGTTGCCATTAGTCCATAATTCAAACAGAAACCAATTTTAATGCTCCAATTCCTGCCATGTCTTCATTCCTTGTGGTTTATGTTTTAACCATAAAGTTACTTCTGTTCAGGTTTCAAATCCAGCAGAATTTGTTATTAACTTAGCAATCTGATCTTGTTTGCCTATTATTCAAGTTCGTTTCCTAGATTGCATGACTATTCTTGCCATTCTTATCTCTGTCTAAAATGATTTACGTCGTATCCCAAACTGTTTATAATTGTGTAAATGTAATCACTGTCCATTTTTGAAGATACAGTTTATGTAATGAAACCATTGCTGGTCATGCATTGCTTGGTTAATTGCCTATTAGCTACTTGCATATCTATTCCACAAATTGCTAACATGCACACAATAGAAACTGTTATTGAGGTAGAATTGTAAGATTAGTTATAGTACTGGGTTGTTATAAATATGCATACCCTGCTAAACCAGTCTGTCAATTGTGATGAAATGTGTATAATGTGCTGCATTGAATATTTGATGTCTGAACCAGCGGAATCAATCTGTTTTTTGTTATTGAATGCTTGATCTTCGTTATTCTGTTTTATATCTAGCAATCATTTGTATAAGCATGTTTGTGGAAGGATTGTTGATGAAATGAAATGTATTTGGGTGGATTACTTAGTGTAAATAAAGGCTGGTTAGGAGCTGTTTGAAGAGTCTAATTAACTTAAGGGTTGTCTTATTATGTTTGCATGCATTAATGGCAGTTTTGCAATTTTTGAAAAGATAAGGGGCTAAATTGTAATTTTGCGTAATTAGCTTTAAAATGATAATTTTGCATGCTTTATGTGTTATTTAGGTTATTTCAAGTAGACATGCATGTTTAGGGGCTGCTTTGGCATCTTTCTAAAATTAGGGACCAAAAAGTAATTTTCCGAAATATAGGGACCACTTTGTAATTATGCATGATGTATGCCTTTTTATTAATTTTAGTTTATGAATGGACTGTTTCGATGGTTTTTTGAATGTTTTGGGGCTGTTTTGTAATTTTTGTAAATTTAGGGGTCTATTCGTAATTTTTCAAATTTTCAAGGACTTTTCTGTAATTTTTCATAAATGTTTTATATGTCTCTTTCATATGCTTTCGGGGTATTTTGGGGTTTTAAATAAATAATTTGGGATAATCGGGTAGAATGTAAATTAAATTAGGACGGTTTGTAATTATTTTCTCCAAATCGGAGAAAGAATAATTTTAATTTTCGCACTTTTAAATTCCGCACTTTACGCATTCAATAATTGAATATTGTTTTCGCAATTGACCGAAAAAACGCCATTTAGGAACATCGCTAGAAATTAATCACAACAACGGCATTCTATTTCCAACTTAAATTTTGGAAAGAAAAACAAACCAGAGGCCGGTTTTACCGAGGGGCGGTTTAATTAAAATTTAAACCGTCGTACCTTACCCCCTTACCCAAAATCTCTGAATTTTGACAATTGCCTTTTCAAAAATAAAAACGGAGTCATTTTTTGTAAAATAAAATTGGTGTCCTGAAATCGGGTGGCGACTCACTCTTTTGAACAATTTTAAGACCGACTAGTTTCGGTATTCCCATTCCAAACTAAAAATGTTTTGTCACTCCTTTTAAACTAGTTGTTTTCGTTGGAGGCGAAAATCCGGCCGTCAACACATAGTAAAAGCTATATCTGGTCTGGTGTTGGTTAAATAAAGTAGTTTGCCAATGAGTTGCCTATAAGCAGAAGCATCTGAAATTGTGTGATGATGTTCGTTTTGATTTATTATCAAAAGATGGTAATAAAATAATTGGGATCGCGGTGCCGAACTAGTCGGTCTTAAAAATATTTGAGTCGCCACCCATCGGGAACAATTTTTAGTTTTTAAGAAAACTAATCCAATTTTAATAAAAAGTTTGACTCCGTTTTATTTTTGAAAGAAAGGCGAGGTCTGGAACCAAAAGGTCTGAGTAAGAGGGTTGGGTACGCCAGCCGAAATTTCATTTCGACTGACGACCGGATTTACCGACCTCCAAAACTAATTTTGTTTTCCAAAATTTAAGTTAATTTTAATTAAAAGCCAATTTATGATCCTAGCGATGTTCCTAATTCGGTGATTTAAATCGTTTGGCAACCACATAGCAGAAAGCGATAAAATGCGGGAAAAATAAAGTGCGGAAAATAAATCCTACAACTAGTTACAAACCGAATGCCTATTAATTACATTCTACCTGTAAAAATCCCAAAATTAACCTAAATCCCAACTGTAAATAAAATTAAACATTTAATGGAAAATTACAAATTGGTCCTCCAAAACATGAAAACTTGCAAATTAGTCCCTAATTATAAACTGACCACTCAAACCATAAAATCAGCCGAATAAAATAAATAATCGTTTAAATCAGGCAAAAATAACATTTAAAATAAAAATCAAAGCCGGACTGTTCATGCATGCAAGCTGATGCAAATGAGACAAATCCACAAACACGTTATACTAGCTGACATGCAAGATATAAAATATTGAACCAGCACCCTACTGTTTTTACTTTAAAACACAAGATGGAATCGTAACATCACTAAGAATGTGAGAACAGACTAGGGACAGCAGGGACATGAAACATGAAATAAAAGCAAATCTAATCCTATTTGCATGCAATCGCAGACCAAAACAGTTATGGTATCCAGACCAACAGTACTCAAATCAACATAAGCAAATGCAAAATAAGCACAGGTAATAACTAGGACCATAAGTTAAACATACTGAACATTGAGAAGTAAATAAAGGCAGCAAACAAAGGACTCTTGCCAGCACTTTTGGGAACAGAACAAGTCAACAGGAAATCACAATCAAATATCCAGGCCACTCTTTGCAGGAACTGCATACATAATTAGGAACTACAACAGCAGGTATGTTGAGATAATATCCCAACGTTGAGCATTATTCAATATCAAAACTCTATCAAATGACAACTTAAAACAGAAACACCATCCAACAACACGTTAAGAGCAGGATTATTTAAAAAGAATCGTAACAAATTGATACTTTCTTCATTCGACATCAAATTCTCAAACTGATCCTACTAGGTTAACAATACAAACATGCTTGTATTCAAGTCATACATGGCAAACCACTTAAACAGAAACGATGATGAATTACGAAGCTAATGGAAACAGAAATCTATGAAACAGAACTGGCCGGAAATCAAACCACGCATTCTAGGTCAAAATCTAGAATTATTCCAGAAATCAAATGATCATTTTAAATCGAAATAAACAACATGATAAAGAGTACCTCAGATTGCTGTCCGCGAAATTCCAAGAATTCTTTAACAATTACAGTCTCCTTCGACAAAAATCAAAATAGGAAAGACAAAAAGAAGCAAAATCGTTTTCGTTTTTCCCTTACAATTCGAATAGAAACTAAGCCTAAAAGAAACCCCAATTTGTAAAGCCCTCTGCCCGAAAGAGAAAACCCCAATTTTAAGAGACTCAAACCCTAGAATCACAACTTTCTAATTCAAAGACTCGAACTCACGATGTTTGATGGTATTCTCTCCTCCTTGCCGTCGGAAAAAGCTCCCCTCTTCTGGAGGTCTTCTTCCGCTTTTATAAACTCCAACAGCCCCGCTCCTTCACGCCTCTCCTTCTCTGCCTCCGTTCAGTCTCTTTCTTCGGGACTTTTCCCTTATTTCCGGAGCGAACCTCGTCGTTTTCGTCACCATCCTCATCTTCTGGAAGCAGTTCCCCGCAGGACTCTGCTTCCTCCGACGTCTTGCAAAAGTCACGGCTTCTTCTCTTCTGTTGCATTCTTTCTTTCTCTTTCGAATGTATTTTCTTTTCTTCTCCTTTTTTTTACCCAAACTAAACGACACCGTTTTGGGCATATAACGCATTTCCTCCTTCCATTCTATCTTAATCTCCACTTTGGCCCCTCTTCTTTCATCCTTTCTTCAATTCCATCCTAATTCTTCTAATTTCCTTGCAATTATGTCCTTCTCACTTCCTTTTAATTTATTCTCTCCAATTTTAAAATCCACTTCTTCTTTTTAATTTTTAATTAAAATAAAACCCCTAGACCCAATAATTAAAGTAAAGATAAAAATAAAAATAAAAATAAAGTAAAATAAATTCTTTACACTATTTAATTTAATTAAAACCAAAGCTAAATTATTTTTTTATTTTCTTTTGACACTATAAAATTTAAAATTCAACGCCTAATTTATATATTTTTTATTTAAAGAAGAAAAATTTTGAAATTAAGAACATTTAAATATTTTTAAGGAGAAAGAGGAACTGAGCTGCTTCGGAATTCTGGAATTCTCATTGAGCTTGGACATTATCATCATCGGTTATTTTTAGGGCAAAAATCAAGCGTCAACATTGTGATTCCATATTCAGAACTTTAACTTCTCATGGTAATCAATTGGTGTGGCACAGAGTTTAACTCCTAAGAATCCAGTGTCCTTGAGTATCTCCAAAGCATATTTTTTTGACCAAGATATATCCCTTTTCTATTTCTAGCAACTTCTAAACCAAGGAAAAACTTAAGATTGCCCAGATTCTTAATTTTGAACTGTGCATTCAACAAGTCTCTAACTCTGTGAATTTTTTTAAGATTATTGCCAGAAAGGATTATATCATCAACATAAATAAGAATAGCAAAATCATTGCCTTAATGATAAGAAAAAAAAGAGTAATCAAAATGAGATTGTGAATAACCATGAGAAAGCACGAAGGCAGTCAATTTTGAAAACCACTGCCTACTTGTCTGTTTCAATCCATATAAACTTTTTTTGCAATTTGCATACCTTTCCTTTGGGAATATCCAGGCCTAGAGGTGGTGTCGTATATACCTCCTCAAGTAAATCACTCTGAAGGAATGCATTATTAACATCTAGCTGTTGTAAAATACTAGTTGTTTGAAGAAACTAATGCTAGAAGCAGTCTGATTGTAGTCATTTTGTCTACTAGAGAAAAAGTCTCCAAATAGTCAAGCTCTTCTACCTGAGTGTAGCCCTTTGCCACCAATCTAGCTTTGTATCTCTCAATGTTGTCATCAGATTTGATTTGATCTTATAAACCCATTTGCAGCAAATGGGAGATTTGAATGGAGGCAGATCCACAAGATCTCAATGTGAACCCTTACCGGTGGAGCGGAACCCATTCCGAGCCGTCGGGCCGATCCGCTAGGAGTCGGTTAGCCGGGGATGTTCACTCGGGGTGATATGTGTGTGTGTAGAGTCACCACTTAATCTATTTTGTTAAAGGGGAAAAATTAAGAAAGAACCCCTAGTGACTCCGTTTTGCGGTTAACCTATTTCTAGGTTAATCGCCCCAATGGATGAAATGCACTAGTCTTCGAACCCGAGGTGGATTCGGAGGTTATGTCATGCATTCATATCCATGATTCTTTTCCCTAATGTATGCAAGGCAGGAATGAAGAGATTTGGAAAGGATCGTAGGGAGACCTGCTATTCGAGGTTAGATCTTGAATATGCCTACATACTCTCGTTTGAATGAGAGATCAAGGTCAATATAGTTCGAACATTTAAAGGCGTGATGAAGGATGTATATGCATGCTATGAGTGTGTGAAAGTGATTTTAGGCCTAGTGGCCATAAAGGAGTTTATCGACTTCCGTGGTCGAAAAGGGAGTTTATCGACTTCCATGGTCGAAATATAGGCCTAGTGGCAAAAAAAGGAGTTTATCGACGTCCGTGGTCGAAATGTAGGCCTAGTGGCCGAAAAAAAGGAGGTTATCGACGTCCATGGTCGAAAAGTGTAAAATGTAGGCCTAGTGGCAAAAAAAGGAGTTTATCGACGTCTATGGTCGAAAAGTGTAAAATGTAGGCCTAGTGGCCGAAAAATAATTTTACTGACGTCCATGGTCGAAAAGTGTAAAATGTAGGCCTAGTGGCCGACTAAGGAGTTTATTGACGTCCGAGGTCGAAGTGTGTGAAATTTAGGCCTAGTGGCCGAAAAGGAGTTCAACGACGTCCGCGATCGAAAAGTGTGATTTTTGATATTTCCGCTGGGGGAGGTTGATTTTTAGGCTTTTTGGACAAAATATGTGTTTTGATGTGTTTCCTTGGGGGAAAAGAGTTTATTAGGCCTTGGGGCCAAAATGTGATTTTTAGGTGGCTCTGCGACCAAATGATTTGATTTAGTGTGGCGCTATGGCCAAATGGGTGATTTTAAGTGGCGTTGTGGCCATAAAACGTGATTATGCAATGCAAATGTTATGTATGCATGATTAAGGGAGGGGTAGAAGAGAACTCAATAAAAAAGATTGAGTTTCGAATCATACCTGTGATAACTAGCGTCCACTTCGCAGCTTCAACTTGATTTGGACTTATTTTATTATGTGATTATGAATGAAAATGCAAGTTATCAAAACAATGCAATGCAGAAAGCAGTAAAGAATTGCCTGGAGATGAAGAATCACCGTAGGCAAAAAGGGAGAAGAGAGCGGTTGTCAACACAGCTCAAGGTGTGTGGAAAATGGGTGTTTAGGGGGCTATTTATAGGGTTAAACTCGGCCAAAAGTTTACCGAGGGCGGCCTGGGGCGCCTTGGAGGGCGGCCGGGGCTGCCTCCGGAGGGCGATCGGGGCTGCCTTCTAAGGGCGGCCAGGGCTGCCCTGCCTCCTCAACTCGGGTGTTTTTCATTCTGGAGCCTTTTCGGGACATTCCAGGACTCCGATGGCTTTCCCGAGAGCATTTCTGTGACCCTCGTAAAATCTCGGACATTTTTAGTACCATGAAGGCATACTTTCGGTATTGTTTTCCGAAAACATCTGGTCCGACTCGACTATTTGTAGTTTGCGGCACTTGGTTTTCCGGGCTTCAAAATTCGAGTATTCACACCTAAGTGTGATTATCTTGCAATGCTGTAAGCTCCTAATGCATTGCCTCTCTCCATTCTGCATGTTGACTAACCTCTTTATATGCTCTAGGCTCTTGCAATAAATTCAGCTGAAAAATAAAGTGACAATAAGAAGGAGACACAAAATTATAAGACAATACTGTGGATAAGGGATGCTTGGTAGAAAGGTTATGAACAGTGTCAGGTGAAGAAATTTGACAAATATAATCATTAAGGTAAGAGGGAGGACGTTTATTTCTGGTAAGTCTTTGGTGATTAGACATGGGAGCATTAGGTGCGGAAACAGTAGTTTGTGGTATTGAAGGATCATCAAAATATAAGTGTTGAAATTCTGAGAGGTAGATGTTGTAAAAAGAGAATCAAAAGAGGAACGTAGAAATGAGAAATATTGTTCATAGAAAACTACATTCCTTGAAAGTAAAACCTTTATTATGTGAAGATCCATAACTATAAAACCCTTGGTTCCTGCTTAAAAAAAACAAAAAAAAAAACACATTTTCTGGCCCTTGAATCTAGCTTATTTCTTTGAGCCTGCAATGTGGAAGCAAAACACAAAGAACCAAAAACCTTAATGCTATTGTAATCTGGTTATTGATGAAAAAGCTTATGAAATGGTGTTTGATTGTTTATAACTGTAGAAGGAACTCTGTTAATAAGAAATACTGCATGTTGAACTGCATAATGACAGAAGTCTCTAGGAAGACAAGATTGAGAAAGAAGTGTCATGGCAACATTTAAAAGGTATTGATGCTTCCTTTCAACAATGGAATTCTGCTCAGGAGTTTCTAAACAAAAGGTTTGATGTTCAATCCCTTGATTAGCATAGAAAGCAGTCAATTTAAATTCCTGACCGTTGTCAGTCCTTATTTTCTTAACTATTGCTTGAAACTGAGTATGAACATAAGCAACAAAAGATTTAACCAAGAAACTGACTTCTGCTTTAGATTTTACAGGAAAAATCCACACAAATCTTGTATAATCATCCACAATAGTTAAAGAGTATTTATGTCCACTAATAGAAACCTGAGCAATAGCCCCCCATATGTCCACATGAATTAATTTAAAGGGCACCAATTAATGAAAACTGCTAACAAGAAACATAAGCTTTTTGTGCTTTGACAAGTGACAAATATCACATGGTTTTGCTTCTTTATTACATTTTATTTCAGAAAATAATCTTCATTTAACCTAGTACAAGATAAATGTCCCATTTTATAATGCCAAATGTATTTTGTTGCAAACTGTTTAGCATAACTGTTGCTGGATGAGGCTGCAGATGATGCCATGAATACCTTTGAGAATGAATGAACCTGATTATGTTGGTATACATACGGATCTCCAATGACTTTAGCTGAACCAATCTTCCTTAAGGAGTTCTTCTTCTGAATGATACACAAGTCATTCATTACAAACAGTATGCAGTTTTGTGAATACTCAAATTTTGAGACTCAGAAAGCCATTTTTCTCAGACTGGAAACAGTCAAGTTGGGATGGAGGTCACCGGCAAATTGCGGTAAAAGTATGTCATCATGTACTTGAAACATCCAAAAAATTGCGAGGACCACAGAAAAGTCATCGGAGTCCCGGAAGGCCCTGAAAATTCTCCGGAACGAAAAACCGGCAAAAAGCAAAAGCAGGGCGGCCTTGGTCACCCTGTGGTGAACTTCAGCCCGTTTTTCACTATAAATACCCCCCTAGATGTCCCTTTCACACACACCTTGAGCTGTGTTGATAGTCGCACTCTTCTCTCTTTTCGCTCTTTGTGATTCTTTACCGCTTTCTGCATTTTTGCATTACGTTGTTGTGCTTTCTTGCTCATTCACGATTTAAATAAAATCTTAACGTTCAAATCAAGCTGAAGCTGCGAAGCGGTCGACGAATACCGCAGGTATGCACTAAACCATGATCTTTTCGATTAAGCATACATAACTTCTGCGTCATGTAATCACACTCTTGCACCCAAGTGCCCACAAATCACATTTTGGCACCCAAGTGCCCATAAATCACACTTTTGGCCCTAGTACCTGACAAATCATACTTTTGGCCCCAATGCTTGAAAAATCACACTTTTGGCTTTAGTGCCTAAAAAATCATACTTTTGGCCTTAAAGCCTGAAAAAACATACTTTTGGCCCCAGTGCCTAACAAATTACACTTTTGGCCCCAATGCTTAACAAATCACACTTTTGGCATCAAGTGCCTAACAAATCACACTTTTGGCCCAAAGGCCTTTTGGCATTTAAGAGCCTATCAAATCACAATTTTGGCACCAATTGCCTGACAAATTAACACTTTTTGGTACAAAAGTACTCGCTTTAATCAATCCTTTTGACACAAAGCATACATGTGACATCCCTAACCCAAATCATATGTCATACATGTCGTTATTTTTAAGCATAATGCATTTTTACGATTTCATCGTATAAGCAATGTTAATTAGAGATTTCTTACATGTTAAGAAATTAAATATATGTGAATATTATAAGAGATTAACTTAAATATGTGAATAAACTAAGTCTTTAAGATTTGTTTACAGTCGGTTGACATAAATGAGATGTCTAGGATTTTATTTGTCGTGACTAATAATACGTCGGTAGCGCAAATAATTTAAAAGAAATTTTTTTTTGTAATAAAACGAATAGAAAATTAAATGTAATAAAAGAATATATTTGTTATGGAAACCATATTTTTACGACAATGTCGTACATTTTGGTTCCACCGGCATCGCCGAGGTACCGAAGTCGGTATTGGACGCCGACCAGGCTAAGAATATTATAGGACCCTATAATAATAATAATAATAATAATAATAATAATAATAATAATAATAATAATAATAATAATAATAATAATAATAATAATAATAATAATAATAATAATAAATAAAGATAATATCATTAAAAGTGTAAGTATATATATATATATATATATATA